>ML110647.1:0-157446 GCA_003697995.1 Taxidea taxus jeffersonii | reverse complement strand
TTTTTTTTTTTTTTTTCAACCTTTTTTAGGGTAGGCCTAGAATAACCATTACTCAAGAGCTAGTTTAATCCTACTACTAACACGTAACTCTTTTGGAATCTCTATTGATTTTCTCCAGTGTTCAGGGAGGTCTCTCTTTTCTGATTGATCAGAACCTAAATAGCTCCCTACCCTGTGTGAGCACTGGGAATTGTTCATCCTGTCACTCTCTACTAGTTTATCTTTGCCTGGCATCATGAAGATTCACTCTGCATGTATACAGCCTATTAATCAGCAAAAGACTCAAGGGGACCTGTAGTCAGGTTTCTAAAGTTCTCTTTCTCTGCATAGTTTCCTTCCTTCTGGTATTTAGTCCCACAAATTTCTACTCCCTTATCCTCCTCAAATTCAGATTTCTGTCTTTAGTGCTATAGGCTGGTAAGTGCTTCCAGGCAGAAATCTAGGGTGATCCTAGACCTTATCTTATTGTTCCCCTCTCTTAGAGATCACAGTCTTTGTTGCCTTTTGTCTTAATGTTTGATCAGTGTTATTTCATGTGTTGTATCTAGTTTTATGATTATTTATGGTGGCAGAAGGGTAAGTCTTACACCAGTGACTTTTAGATGAGCTCCTGAGTATTTGTGGAATTGATGGCTTATCTTCAAGCACTTATGTGTCTTCTTAAGCTTTTTACTCACCACATTCAGTCAGCATATCTTTAATATATCTGGAAAATGTTCTGTAGAATGAAGAGGTGACCAAAGTCCTGTGATTGAGAGTAGAGAATTAATACAGCCCTGAGCAGTTGTAGAATATTGAATATATATTGGTGATTCTTCAAGCTGAGCCTTCAGTTAAAAGCAAGAAGCTTCTGGTGGTCTTTATGAACAAGCTCAAGAAAAGTAGTACAAAAATGAAACAAACAAATAAATGTTCACCAGCTTAATAATTGTATACCGGAGAACATGTTATATTGTTCCAGTAAGGAGACTACATCTATAACAGCAAGTGCAGTTTGAGTCACCACTTGATTAAGTTTATGATCATGCACTGTCATTTTTCAGAATCAATCTGTCTTATGTACAGGCTTAAGAGGTTATTAATTTTTTAAAGATTTTATTTATTTTACAGAGAGAGACACAGTGAGAGAGGGAACACAGGCAGGGGGAGTGGGAGAGGAAGAAGCAGACTTCCTGCTGAGCAGGGAGCCCCATTTGGGGCTCAATCCCAGGACCCCGGGATCATGACCTGAGCTGAAGGCAGACACTTAACAACTGAACCACCCACATGCCCCTTAAGTTATTTGAGGGATGGGGACGCCTGGGTGGCTCAGTTGGTTGAGCGGCTGCCTACGGCTCGGGTCGTGATCCCAGCGTCCTGGGATCGAGTCCCACATCGGGCTCCTTGCTCGGCAGGGAGCCTGCTTCTCCCTCTGCCTGCCTCTCTCTCAGCCTGCCTCTCTGTCTGCCTGTGATCTCTCTCTCTCTCTAACTAATAAATAAATAAAATCTTAAAAAAAAAAAGTTATTTGAGGGATGCCTGGGTGTCTCAGTTGGTTAAGCCGCTGCCTTTGGCTCAGGTCATGATCCCAGAGTCCTGGGATCAAGTCCCGCATCGGGCTCCTTGCTCAGTGGAGAGCCTTCTTCTCTCTTTGCCTCTGCCTGCCACATTGCCTGCTTGTGCTCTCTCTCTCTGACAAATAAATAAAATCTTTAAAAAAAGTTATTTGAATAGCAATGTGTTAGGAATCACCACTTACATATCATTCAAGTCCTTGATGATGGCACAAATCTCTACAGTCCTTCTAGGCATGTGGTGTTGCTATCAGTTAATATTTTGGTGGGCATGGGAAAAGTTCTAGGGGTGTCCACCTGGCTTTTCTTACTATAATAACCTTCACTCCATAGGTCAGAGAACAAATATGAGGGCTTCTACCAGTTGCTGAGGTTATATATATTTTAACTATGCCTTCTGAAATCTTGAAAAAAACTGGGAAGTAGTTTTGGAGACCCACTGACCCATTGTGAGACAAACCTGGGCTAAAATTAAACGGATTATCTGATCTCTATTAACCCCTACTTTTACTGGTGAGCCAGTGTCTTTGGCTCTAAAGAGTTAATGTCAGTTTAGAGTCAATGTCAAGTAATTTCTTTAAAAAGTGATTATTTTCCCTTCTTCAGTCTATAGTCACCAGGATAAGTGGCTGTGGTTCCTTTGGGTAAGGCCAGGAAGAAGAATTACCATAGTAAGTCAATAGCAGTATTCCAGAGTTCTTCTTTAGGCTGAATGCTGACTTCTCTTTGAAGTGTACAATATTCCCAGGCTACCTTTATCCCTAATATTCTTATACCTATATTCATATTTCAATATATTCCACCCAAACCAAGCTCCTTTTTCAAAGTGGTAGATAGGGATGAAATGCAATTATGTGAGTCTGAACTCTTACCTTATTCATTACTTCTCACAATCCTTCAAGCTGGATAGATTTCTGCTTTATTTTCCTCCATTATAAAGGGCCTTTTCCTACAGCATACCCATCTCTAGATGGCATCTCATCCTTCTCCTCTCCCTGATCTGTAAAGGCTGATGAGAAACAATGTAGATGGGCTTACATATGAGGAAGGAAGAAGTAATATTATCCCCATTACAACTTTATTAAACACTTACTAAAGTTTATTTTTTTTCTCTTCCATACAACACTTGGTGCTCATCACAGCAAGTGTTCTAAAGTTTATTATTTTTTAAAGATTTTATTTATTTATTTGACAGAGAGAGATCGCAAGTAGGCAGAGAGGCAGGCAGAGAGAGAGGGGGATGCGGGGCTCGATCCTAGGACCTTGGGATCATGACCTGAGCCGAAGGCAGAGGCTTTAACCCACTGAGCCACCCAGGCGTCCCTAAAGTTTATTTTGATGTAAGCTAAAGAACTTCCTAAGAACATGGAGTTGTTATTTCATTCTCAATCCTTATGCCTATTATACTTTTGGCACATGATAGGCACAAATTAAATTTTGTTGAATGCAGAGCATGAATGCTTGAGTGCAAATTTAAACTAGTGTTATTATCAGCAAAAAGCCCGAGTTCTAATTGCAAAATCAGGATGATTATCCTGGGTTTGTAATGACTGTGGGCCACTATATTGAAAAGGTTTTTCTTACTAGCCAAATCAGGAATCCTTCATGTAGCCTCAGGAAAAAGTCTTGATAAACTGAAGCCAATTATGTGAAGGAAGAGTTATCCAAGCTATTAAAACAAAGATAGCCTGCCTTCCCCATCTTTTGTAGGACAGAACTCAGAGAGACACTAATAGTTTTAATGATTCCATGTTTGAAGTCTGAAGTTCTGTGAATGAGTCACCTTAAGCATATTTAAGTTATTAACTCTTTTGCTTCTGGCAATTTATTTTTGGAAGCATCTTCCTTATGATCCAGTTGGGGAGTCTGGTAAGCAAGTACCAGAGCCGTGTCAGAGTTCTAGAATCAAAGGGAAATGTAAGAAAGAACCGACTTCTGTGGTTCCTACTGTGTTAACTTCCTACTGAGGAAAGGAACTCTGAAGTTTTTTGGAGACAAGAGAAAGAATATGGGAGGAATGTGTAGGGAATATGGTAGAGCCAGAGCTTGCCTTCTATAGCTAAATGTCTACCAGTTGGGAACATACTATGTCCTTCCTTCATTATACTTTAATCCAAGGAAGAGGACTGAGGCAGTAGCAGAAAAGAGATGTAAGTTTCCCTCCAAAAGGGAAAATAAAATTCTACCTCAATTTTTCCTTTGTTGTGCCTCAGATTTCTTACTCTTTCTCTGCTTTGGGGTATTCAATCAAAAGTTTTCATGACAGGAGGGAATGTGTATATTTTATTCACCATCTATCCCCAGATGTTTGTTCATATAAATAAAATTTAATATATTTATTCAATTTAAAATTTTATTTTTTTAAAGATTTATTTATTAAGAGAGAGAAGAGTGAGAGAGTGGGTACAAGGGCAAAGGAGGGGAGCAAGAGAATCTCCAGCAGACTCCATGCTGAGTGTGGAACCCCATGCTGGGCTCAATCTCATGACCTTGAAATCATGACCTGAGCCAAAATCAAGAGTTGGACGCTTAACCCAATTAAAAATTTTAAATGAAATATATATCCATGCATTTTTTTAAAGGCAAGCAGTAAAGAAGAGTATGAAATACAGGGTGTTTATCCCCACTTCCTTAGCCCCTTTCTCATTCCCTTGCCCCCCCCCCAAACAATTCCTGGTTGTATTTCTTCGGGTGATTGCCTTCATTATGATATATCAGTTTTATATATCTTTGACTTTGCATTATAAAAGATGAAGACTCTATTTACCTTATACCACCTCAGTTTTTATAGTTACATTACTTGCTTTGGACAAGTGCTGGTTGAATGGGTGAGTGCACAACCAAGTTTCCTTCTCATTTCTTTACCCAAATGATGGTACCTTCCTTTCTAAACTACTGGATGCCAGCCCTCCTGCAAACAGTGAAAGAGCTTCCCATGCTGTGCCATTGGGTTTTTGTGTTGATAAAAACCCTCTAATATGGTCAGTGATCTCCTGGTTAATTGCAAACCAGTACTCTTCTAAGAAACATGAGTTTTATCAGGTCTCAAGTCATTGATTGAAATGAGGAAGTCCTGATACTAGACCTTTAAAACGTTTAGTCTTGGGGGCGCCTGGGTGGCTCAGTGGGTTAAAGCCTCTGCCTTCGGCTCAGGTCATGATCCCAGGGTCCTGGGATCCAGCCCCACAGGGGACTCTCTGCTCAGCAGGGAGCCTGCTTCCCTTCCTCTCTCTCTGCATGCCTCTCTGCCTACTTGTGATCTCTGTCAAATAAATAAATAAATAATCTTAAAAAAAAAAAAAACGTTTAGTCTTGCTCTTTAAATTCTCCAGGATGGGGACACCTGGGTGGCTCAGTTGGTTAAGCGGCTGCCTTCGGCTCAGGTCATGATCCCAGCGTCCTGGGATCGAGTCCCACATCGGGCTCCTTGCTTGGCAGGGAGCCTGCTTCTCCCTCTGCCTCTGCCTGCCTCTCTGTCTGCCTGTGCTCGCTCTCTCTCTCTCTCTCTAATAAATAAAAAAATCTTTAAAAAAATTTTTTTTAATTCTCCAGGATGCCTTGTAGCTTCTTAGTGAGCTGCCGATTTGGGCTGAGCAAGACAAAGACTGTGGAACTTATGCTTAGTGACTCTGGTTCATCAACTGTTTTTATTATGTCTGTATTCTGAGGCTTTCTCTTTGGCTGTTGTTGGATGTATCAAAACAAAACATCTCCAGGAAAAAATATCAAAGGACCTAAAATTAATGTGTTATTTCAGATTTCTTCTACGCCAGCAAAAGAACATCCCTCTCTGACTAATGTCGATAATACAAGCCTCGAAGGCCAGCCCCTTTAACGTGCTGATTTAGGGCTCATGCCCGTTTTCCTCTCTCCTCTTTTCATCTTTGTCTCTCTGATGCAATCAGCATGCTGGCCTTAGGCTCACCTCAGTTTTGTTTTATTTTTTAAGGAAAAAAAAACTTTTGGTTTTTCAAGTGAATTTAAGATTAAACTCTTCTCTTTTACAACAGATTCTCTAAATCTTAGAGCTGGAAAGTTTTTATTGAACTTTTTGCCTTAGAGTCACAGAGAAGTAGATTCTCATCAGTGATCTACTTTGGTAGCCCCATTTGGCTCTGAGCCATGGTGTCTTAAGAAAAGCAAACAACTCAGAATTGAAAAACCAGGTTTGGCCTCTTCACCTGCTGTGTGACTAGGGATAAGTCACCTCAACTCTCTGAGCCAAAGCTGTCCCAGCTGAAAAACAAAGTTAATAACATAGTACTTAACTCACAGAGCTGTTGTGCTGGTGCAGGGGGGGTGCTCAATAAACTTAACTCATTTCAAACTTCCTATGTCTGCAATCAAGTTGTTGATTTTTCCCAATCCTGCCCTACCTCCAGTTCTTATCCTAGTCAACAGCAACCCAGATCTGTTCATTTCTTCTGTAATGCTTGACACTTTTTTTCTCACCTTAGATCTAATACACCAGCAAGTCCTCTTGGCTCTGCCTTAAAGATATACTCCCAGTTTGATACCTTAGACCACTTCCTCTACTGCCACCATTGTCCAAGACACCATCCCCTCTCACCTAATTACTGCAGTGGCCACATAACTGGTCTCCCTATTCTACCCTTGCCTCTCTAGGGTCTATTTGAAAGAGAGAAAATCCTTTAAAAAGTGATTCTGATGATGTCATTCCTCTACTCAGACACAGCCATGATTTATTGTTAAGGCTGATCTCCACTTGACTCATACTGGAACGAGGTGTCAGTTGTTAAAAGATTGAAATCCCTCCATCTCTATTGATAGATAGTCTTTCCTCAAAGCCCCCTTTCCCTGAAGTTCCCCTTCAGTTCATGATCTCCCCACAGCACACCAACTTGAGGGATAATGCTTGGCACTTCAGGGGGCCCTCCATGCTGCTTCCGTGCTCTGACCAGACATCCATGCTGCTGGGTAGCTGTCTGTGTTGTATCTGCTGTTAAGCATTCTGAATAACACCTGGGTTTGTCCTCTCATTCAAAATAAAAGCCAAGTCTCCACATTGATGGGATTCTTTGCTACATTTTTTACTTCATGTTCCACTACTCCCAGGCTTGTTCATTCCACATAAGCCATGAATGTCTCTTGGCATTTCTTCACTCAAGCTAAGTATGCTCCTTCCTTAGGGCCTTTGCCCTTGCTCCTTCCTCTGCCAGTAGTGCCCCTGCACCAGATATCCATCTGACTAGCTCTTGTGCTTCTTGCAGCTATCTGCTCAAATATCACCTTCTCAACAAGGTATTTTCAGACTGCCCTGACTGTAAAGTAGAAACCTTGCCCTCTTGCCTATTGGTATACTCTAACTATTGTTCTCCATCATAATTTTTTCTCCACAGCATTTATCTCCACCTGACATGCTTTATATTTCAGTTATTGTCTGTCTCTTTACTGCCCACCAACTAGAATGCAAATTCCCTCAGAGCAGGAATTTTGTCTGTTCTGCTTACTATTTTATCTCCAGTGCCTAGAACATCATCTGACAAGTTAGTAAGTTCTCAATACATTTTTGTTGACTGAATGAACTACTCAGAGCCCATTTTTCTTATTTAAATGATACAGAACGTTATACACCCCAGATAAACTGTGAAGATTAAATAAATAATGAGTGAGTACTGTGTAAGGTATTAGGCCCTGAGTAAAAGTGAGCAGTCATCAGTCTCCCCTTGTTGATAAATATCTGTGGACCATAAGTACCAACCCTAATAGTACTGCCAACAATAGTCTCCAGGTTTAAGTTATCTCTAAATATTCTGCCCTCATGTCCTGTGTGACCCAGCCCTGAATGGCAGGTTGTACTGCATGTTCTCTAAATCCTGAGTGGACCAGAGAGCCTTCCCAAGGCATCAGGACAAGTCATGTGGGTCAGCGATCATGGCAAACACATGGCACATTTTTAAAAAAATTTTTTTTAATTTAAAAAAATTTTTTTTAAAGATTTTATTTATTTGACAGAGAGCACAAGTAGGCATAGAGGCAGGCAGAGAGAGGGGAGGAAGCAGGCTCGATGCTAAGCAGAGAGCCCGATGTGGGGCTTGATCCCAGGACCCTGGGATCATGACCTGAGCCGAAGGCAGAGGCTTTAACCCACTGAGCCACCCAGGCGCCATGACACATGGCACATTTTTACTGGCTCTTTAATGCTTCTCCTGTGGGCACGTGCAGGAGCGGGGACAGTGTCAGCGGACATTTGTGCTCTGGTAATTGCATCAGTAAGCCCTATAAAGGGAAGATGAAGCAGAAGAGGAAAGAGTAGACACCTGCTTTATTCTCCATGTCTGGGAAGAGAAGTCCAACAGTAATAATAGGTTGAGCATCTGGCAATGTCTATATACCTTCACAGGAATGTTTTTAAAATTTAAAGATTTGCTTCAGGAGACCTTTTGGAGGTGTGATTAAGGATCATGCGGAAAGCATGCAGGGAGCTTTGGATTGAAAAACATCTAAACCTACCGAATCCCCATATCACCAGTTCCACTGAACTCTATTATCCATTCTCATGTCTTTAAAAACAAACAAGCAAACATAGCACACACACAGAGTGAGGTGTACTGTGTGTTTGGAGTCTAGAAGGTAGGCCTTGTTCTCAGGGTAAATCAAAGTAAACCAACATAAGACTTCAGAAGACATATGGGCCATCCCACTGAAAGCGTCACCCTTCCCTAGAACCTCACACCCTTTTAAATTCAGAAAAGAGATTTGGCATCTTTACTATCCTCTTAAGAGTAAACAAAGGTAAAGATAAAAAACTCTTACTAAAGTTATTAAGAGTAGCCTGCCTTGCTACAGATTCCTTTCTCCCTCCGTACCTGAGGAAATGAGGGATTTTGGCATCCATCAGTCACAAGTTTGTGGCAAAAGAGCATGGTCCTGGAGATTAGGTGAGTCTTGCTTCCCAGACCATTATCACAGGGTCTAGAGCCCACCACTTACCATGCATACATGCACAGTTGACATGGATATCCTTTTACCAGTTATAAGATAAATATTTAATTCTGTAAGGGTCAGAGTCTTTAGGTTTGCACAGTGATACATAGCTTTAAGTTAGTGGAAAATAATTTTGGAAAGCAGATCTTGGTTTCCATGTCATAAAAATATTTCTCTCTAGTATTTTGTCCTGACAGCTCAAACAAATATAATATGAGAATACTACCTGTGGCTTATTTTTTTTCTTTTGGTTTCTAATGCTGAATTTATAATCTTCTCTAACTTTGGGCGACCACACATATTTAAAATTCTTGTATCAATTTGATTCACTGCCACATTTCCTTCTGTGTAGAAAAGGAAGTTACAGACCTCAAATAGCTTTTACATTGTCTGTGTGATAAGTACACTATACATATGGGATATCAGATGCCTCATTTCAAGGCTGCTTTTGACATTGCTGCTGTTAATGATTCTTCCATTTGGGAATATTTCCATTCCATACCAAAAATCTATTGAAGGGGTGAAGGAAAGTGGTGAAAACGGGCACTCCACAAATGCCAGCAAGTTTCCCAGTTGGCTGGGATCACTACATCATTCCAAAAGGGATGACGGGGGGTGGGGGGGGTAGGATTTGGGGGTGAGGGTAGAAATAAAAGCAAATTTTGGCAGACCCAAGCTTAGAAGAAAAACAATACTTTCACCGAATTTAGCCTCTGCTCTCTGTCATAGAAAATTATAATAAGTACAAGAGAATTGCATTCAATTATGGTCAAGTATTATTCTTGGAATATGCATTAGTCAGAATTGGCCTCATTAGGAGGGCACTTTTTGAACAGCTATGTAGTGGTTCACAAGGCATGCAGACTCCTGAGAGGGTGTGATTCAAAGTTAAACAAGCTTATTTCACGTTCGAGAACATTTACATTTCAAACCAGGACTCAGACCTGGGCTGATCCTGGACCCTTACATGACCAGAAGAAGAGCAAAGTACATCAACATATAAACATGCAGTGACATTATCAGAACTGCCATGCCCCATTAATTACAAACCTATCTATTGACACCACAGTGCGTGGACTAGGCTTCTTTTTTCCCCCTTCGTATAAGTCAACAAATGAACCTACAAATGCATTGAATTCACATTCAGTCTACACTGAAGCACATGTTTTTATTTTGCTTCCCTATTTATAATCTTTATTTTGAAAACAACAATTGTGGTTTGGATTTACTGGGAGGTTGAATGTTACACATGTAAAGGCTCATAATATTTTTTTTCTGGAGGCTCTTCAATCATTTTTGGCTATATTATCTGTTTTGTCATCATCACATCAGTGTAAAGTAGGTACAGCATGCATTTCCAAACACATTTAATGGATGGAGAAAATGAAAGGTAGAATATTAAGCAGTTTTCCCAAGTGAACAGTCAAGTTTAGAGGTATTTGGGTGAGTCAAAACTGGGCTTCAGAGTAGATCCAGAGAGGCCTAGATAAAACTCTTGCCTACTTTTTATCCAGAGCAGAAAGACTGAGCCAATTCAACCTTTATCATATCCTGTATCTTGATACTAAGGCAAATTAAAAAATGTGGTAACCCAGAGCAGAGAATGCCAAAGCTCCAAAAATGCCAAATCCATTTACCTAGAAGAGGTGCTTTGGAGAGGATATGGGAGCCCTCATCCAAGAGCAAAGATATTTCCAGCCGGTTTGGGCTTCTCCCTAAAAGCATTGCTGTTGCCCTTTACTTCTACGAAGTGAACAAAGAAAGGTTCGCACAACAGGTGCTGCCAAACTCTTTTTTTTTTAAATTTTATTTTTATTTAAATATATAATGTAACCCCACCACCCTCTCCCAACCCCCTCCCCCCCCCAGTCCCCTCAGTTTGTTTTATGACATTAAGAGTCTCTTTTGGTTTGTCTTCCTCCCGATCCCATCTTGTTTCAGTTTATCTTTTCCTACCCCCTTAACCCCCACCCCCGTTGCATGTCCACTTCCTCATATCAGGGAGATCATATGATAGTTGTCTTTCTCCGATTGACGACATGGGTGGAACTAGAGGGTATTATGCTTAGCTGCCAAACTCTTTTATGTCTTCAGGAGTGGTGCCGATTTCAACCCTAGCATGGAGGTACTTTCCTCGGTGACTACTTATAGAAAAAGCTCGACCACTTTGAGACCACTCAAACTTCTGTCCAGATTTAAGGAGTGTACGTAAGCTTACTTAAAGCTTTGTGGCTCTCTCTGAGGTGGCAGAAAGAATATCAGTAAAGCTGGGTTCCTTCACTGGTGCTGATACACACAGCCTTTCTCACAGGATTCTAGCATTCTTGCTTTTGGCCCAAGCCACGACGTGCCCAGGTGTGTGTAACTCAGCACTAAAATTAATATCTATGAACCTTTTCAGTCCTAACATATTTGAGTTCAAGTTTATTTTGGTAATTAGTTTTCAGGCAGGTTTTTATTTCTTTTGAACCAAGTCATCTAGCCTCTAGTTTTCATCAAAGAATCTTGGGTAACTTTGATTTTTAATTCTCAGACACCCAACTCGTTGAACCACCTATCCTGACTCAATACCCTGCTATTTTATTCCATATAAGGCCTTGAAATGTACTCACCTTACTCAGTGAAAATCCCTCTGGGATGGGGAGCTGCCAGCACGTTCGTTAGAAATGTGATCTAAAGTCGCCCGAGGTTGGTCATATCCAGGTTAGAAGATATCAGGTATAAAATGAGAAAAAAATATTATTATCTCCCAGCACTTATCAGACCATCTTCTTATAAGACTTTTTCTTGTTTAGTTTTTTAGTTCATTTCTTGGTTTTTCTGGAAAAAATGCTGCAGTTATGTTGCTCACGCAGCCAAAAATCTGCACTTAATTGGGCACATAAAAAAATAGCAGACAGGAAGTCTATTTCCTCACAGAGAGATATTGTGGTTTATGGAATCTGCTTTCGTACTGCAAAGCCAGCGCATTATTTTATTTTTTTAATACACTCCTGGTAAGATGTCTCTGGCAACCCAAAAGCCATTTAGGTGCCCACCAGAATCGGTATCATCCCAGGTAGAGCTACTTGATTTTCAAATATTAGTTTAATCTGGTTTGATTTTGAATCCTTCTTCAGTTCTTGCATTTTTCTGGATGCTAGAGAAATTGAGAATGTCATATTTGTGTATGCAGTAAGAAAGTTATACATATTTGTGAGAGAGACTGCAGCACCCCCCAGGCAGGGCTGCATGGATGCTCCATGAGTTCTGGGAAAACATTTAAGTTGCCTGTGTAACTTCCCCTGCACACACCCTCAGTCCACTCCCCATGGGAGGCAGGAAGTTCCCTGCAGTGTATCAAGTTACAAAGGGGAAGGAAGCCTTTATCAGAAGTTAAAGATGCTTACTTTTCCAGTTGTCTTTCCATCTCCTTAGCCTTACCCTTTACATTATTCCTTTGTCACATATCTCAACTGTATTGAAGTCATAATAATCACATTTCTAAGAAGATTGAGGAGCTCAGCGTTTTAGAGCCCAGGGTCCCATGGACAGATGAGGAAAGGGAGAAAAAAAGGAGTTCGTGATCCTCTTTTTTTCTGAAGACGCGGGGCTCCAGTAGCAGAGACAGGACTAAAATCTGATGTTTTCCCTGACACCATGCTGCCTTTCTGTGTGAGTGGAAAAACAAAAAGGAAACTACTTTTCTCCTGTCACTCGGTTTGAGCCATAAGACAGAGTACATTTGGTTCCAGGCACTTTCTATCTGCTAGTCTTGGGCACAATGCCTCATAAACTGGAAAAATTATATAAGCCCCGGTTCTTCCTAGGGCATGTGAGAAACTGCCATTTGTTTTTAGCAACCTAGACTCATAAAGTTAGTGTGAGCCTAATCCCACTTAAAAGTTAAATGAGAGCTTTTGTGTAATCGCCTTGCCTTTTAATTCAGACTAAGCCACAGGTAATCAGGTCTCTCCCTAATACTCTGGCTTTATAGAAACCCAAATCCATTGGTTTGTGCAGGTATCACTGGCCTCAAACTGCAATTCTCTAATGCTCATGGTCAACTCAGTCCCTGAAGGGGATTTACGTCATGCTGGTATTTTCACGTAGTGCTTTGTCTGGGACTAATTTTGACACTTTGCCTGCCAGGGAAGATAAAACTTGGGGTCTTTCTCCAGTTGTTGCTCCATCCAGATTTGGCCGGGCCCCTCATCAAGAGGATCAGAGAGCTCAGACGCAGTCTCAGTTTCTCAAACTTGTCTCTGATTCTTTGGCTCCATCTTCAAAGGAATAAACCAAACAGGAAAGAAACTATTGCATATGGTCATGGCTGGATGCATTTTAATTTTGTACTTTTTCCTCCTTTGGTGGTTATAGAAGGGAATCATATGTGGGGCTCAGTATCTCTGCCAGCTGACTTAGGGATTTGGGGGTGGGAGTAGAGCTCCCTTATTTATACAAGAATGACAGTTCTGGATTTTCTTGGATTGTTCTGTCCTGACTTAGTACTAACTACCTCATATAGAAAGGGAAAACTAATGATACTTATTATCATTTATCATCAATTTGCTACTACTCCTCAGGGCTGGTTCCAGAATCTTCATCTATATTATCTTCCAAATTACTGTAGAGGGTATGTTTCTTTATCTTTATTGTATAGGTGAAGGGAGAAAAATCTAGTCATTTCCCATCACCCTTAAGATAAAGTCCAAATCTCTTAACAGGAAGGATCAGGAAAATGTCATGGTGAAGGGTATAAATTGTACAGTTAGGCTGCCTGCCTTTGAATCCCAGATCTGCCGCTCACTAGTGGTGCAAACTTAGGCATGTTCTTCAAGTTTTCTGTGCTTCAGTTTCTGGATCTGTAAATGGAGACAGAACCTTATGTGGTTGTTAGAGAGTTAAATATTTAGCAAACTTAAAGTGCTCAGAATAATGCCTGGTACATAGTTCTAAATGTTAGCTAATATGATGATGATGATCATCATCGTCATAATTCCTTTTGGTAACAGGAATGTCAAATGAGACTTTATTATCTCAGGTTTCAGCTAAAGTTGGGAACACTAGCTGAAAATTACCCCGATATTTTAAAGAGGAGCTCCTAGATATATTTCTATAGGATTTACTGACATATAGCTGAGTGATCCTGATTCTATTACCCCATCATCACTTATGCAGAGAAAAGACTAAAAATTCAAGAATACTTTGAAGTGGAAAATTCACAGGATTAGTATTTTTCTTTTTTCTTTTCTATTCTTTCTCCTAATAATTCTTCTTCTCCTCCTCCTCCTCTTCTTCCTCCTCCTCCCCCCTCCCTTCTTCTTCTCCTTCTCCTTCTTTTTTTTGGATTAGTATGTTTTCATTCTAGTAGGTAGAGTCGTGATATTTCCCTAAAACAAGTAGTTGGCTTTAAACATTGTGAGCTCCTTGAAAGGAAATTAGGACCTTTATCTCACCTAGAGGCTTGCTATGCTGGAGCATCTGTAGATTGCTCTGGCATTGCCCCTGGATCAGACCATGAAGAGAAGATTCTAGGAAGTCTGACAACCTGGTGAACAGAGAGTTTCATGCTTACTTCTTCCCCAGTGGATTTTCTTTCTTTTATTTTCTTTTTTTCTTAATTCCAGTATAGTTAACATAAAATTTTAATGTTAGTTTCAGGTAGACAATATAGAGATTCAACAATTCCTTACATCGCCCAGTGCTCGCTCCTTAATTGCCTTCATCTATTTCACCCATCCCCAGTCCCCCTCCTCTTTGGTACCATTGGTGGTTCTCTATAGTTAAGTTATGGTTCTCTTGGTTTGTCTTTCTTGCTCTCTTTTTTGCTCATTTGTTTTGTTTCTTAAATTCCACATATGAGTGAAATCATATATTATTTGTCTTTCTCTGACTGATTTATTTCGCTTAGCATAATACTCTCTAACTTCATCTGTCATTGCAAGTGGCAAGATTTCATTCCGTCTTATGGCTGAATAATATTCTGTGTGTGTGTGTGTGTGTGTGTGTAGGCAGATGGAAGGAAACATCTTTCCTTCCATCTATCCTACATATACACTTCGGTTTTGCTTCCATAGTTTGGCTACTGTAAATAACACTGTTGTAAACATAGAGGTGCATGTGTCCCTTTGAATTAGTGTTTTTGTATTTTGGGGGCAAATATCAATAGTGAAATTACTGTATCATTTCCCTGGTGGATTCTTAAGGAGGAGCCTGCTTTAGTAGCATGAGGAAAGACACAGTTTCATGTGGTGAAGACCTATGAGCTTCCTATGTGTCAGGTGGATGCTTGGAAAGCTCGATGGACTTGGATCATCTTAAGATACTCAGCCCTGGGGGAAGACTGTCAACATTGGGAGACTGGAGGTATATGGCCAAGGTCAAAGAGAAGGTGACAGGAGTGGTTTAGAAAGTTTACTAACCATGTGAACTGTGGCTGTGGAGTCCCATGAAGAACATACATCTCTGCCCCATGAAAGAGCCAGCATCTGAATGCCCATGATAGCCAGCCAGTCAGCACTAGAATTCACTCTGGAGGAACTACAACATTAGGACCAGTTAGGTTAATGTATGTACTTTTATTTGTATTTTTCTATGCTCCTCTTCCTCTTCCCTAGCCCTAGAAGGACAATAGATGAAGAAGGAAAGAAAAGACCATGATACCTTATCCAGTGCAGATCACCAAACCACATCTCAGGTCATTTGAAAATTGAAATTTTAATTTAGATCTAGCAAGGCTTTTCCCAATCTAAAAGTGAGTCCTAATTAATGAAATTAAGTTGTTCTTGAACAAAAAGTAATCTAAAAGTTATGAACTCTGCTTGAAAGGTCATCAAGGAGCAGGGAAGGAGTATGCAGCAGAATGTGTTTGAATTCTTAATGTGAGCAACTATATATTCTCAATAACTTGCCCAACACTACACAGCTTAAATGGCAGAATTTGAAAATGAACTCATGTCTGATTACCAATGCCATGGCATTTTTACTACATGGAATTTCCCCTGAAATTTAATGGTAAAATTAACCAGAAGAATTCTGTTAAAATGTACTGCAACTCACAAAAGGCTGACTAAATTTGCATAACCTATTCAAAATGCCTTATAGAAATAAGCTGGGATGATTAAAGTATTTTGGCAGCCCCTTAACATATAAGCCATGGTACCTTAGGGAAGAATATCTAATCATAGAAGAAGGACTTTGGAATGACATCACAGCTAATAAATCACACACACACACACATAATACTTATGCATGTGTATATATGTATATGTATATACTCACATACATTTATAAAAACTATAGAATAAAAGAATTGTAGGAACATGGAGGTGCTAGTCAAACTCACTATTTTAAAGATGACACTATTTCTAAAGAGGTGAAGCTGTTTCCTTAAAGTCTCAAGAGATTAAGTAGCAAAGTCTTAAAGTCTTTATTCCAAGTCAGTTATTTCCCCAGTTCATGCAGCTTAGGTACTGAGCAGAGGCAGAGGAGATGTGTTTTGGGCAAGGTACCACAGAAGAACTTTCTAAAGTCCTAGGTGTGACCTCTCACCCTCAGGTGGCTACATGGAATCTTAGTTAAAAGAAGCGGACTTAGTTTTAAAGTTGAGTTGAAGGAGTGATCATTCTTGGCCCACTCAGGCTGAGTCAACATATGCTTGAGAACCTAAGGACAACTTGGAATGCTGTGGCCCTACAACCAGGAGCTGAGCTGTGGCAAGGATTAAGTGGATCACCCTCTTTTGACAGATGAGTGGGCTACAATTTAACACCCTTGTCAAAATGGGGCAGAAAAGTGGCAGAGAGTCTCCACTACAAAGGAGTGTTTCCTTGGGGAATCTATGCGGCACTGAGGTCCTTGTAAAGACCAGAACACTTAGTCTTAAAATCTATATCAAGACCAGAACCTTCACTGTGATTACTCACACATGGAGCTGAACAGAAACAAATGGTCTGGAAGGCATTCTTATAATTATAAAGGAATTGTATTGCCAGAGAAGCCAGAAAACCAGCCTGCCAAAACCTGTGACAAATCAACCCAACTTCTAGATCTATAAATCAGCATCAACAAGAAGCAGAGTGTGGAAGTTGTTGTGACCCTAAGGAAGTAAACTCTCTAGCATCTGCTTCAGAGGCAGCCATGGGAAACAATGGACAAAAGAAATCCTCCCAGAGAGCTAAAGCCATAGCTGCCAGATGGGTTGACTGAAGGACTCATATCACCAGCAGGACAGGAGTTTGCATAGTTCCTTTTCAACATGATGTGATCATTCTCATGGATTGATGACAGCTGTGCACTTCTTATTTTCCCTTTTCCAGTGGGAATTTTATTTCTGTCATCCTGTCCCTACTCCTTCATTTTTATATTGGGTATTCAGGGTCAGATGATTTGTCTGTTAATTATAGACCACCATTTTATAAAGAGTCATGTTAGGATCCTTGATGTAGAGGGCAAATCTCATCCAGAGAATCCTCAACCTTGGCCTAGATGCAGGAAGTGGATGAGGCTTTGGGATTGTATTCCTTGGGAAGGGATGAGGGTATTCTCTGTGGAGAATGAATAATACAAACATGTTCAAAGGGATGGAATGTGGCCAAGATTACCAACTGTCCCTCAAGACCTGTCCTTTGCCCCTTTGTAGATGGGCAGCTATGTGAAGTTCCACCTAATGGGTTATGCACAGAAGCAAAGAACAAAATTTCATACCCATGTCTCCCTTAATGGAAGGGATATGTTCCTCTTCCTTCCTCCCACCCATTGCTTGGAATGCAGATGTCATGAGGAGCTACCCGGGATCTTGCAGACAGAGAACACACTAGCAATGGTGGATCGGTAAGGCAGAGAACCCAAGTCTTTGGACAATCTTGTGGAGATTTGGACGACCTGTCTTTGGACAGTTACATGAGAAACAATTTTCTATTTTCTTTATGCAACAACTATATTGGGGCCTCTGTTACATAGAGCCAAATTTTTATCCTTTCATTTATGCTTATTTTAATACAGCCTTTAATACATGCTACCAAGGAGTTTACATTTCAGACCTTTCTTTGAATCCTTAAACACTAAGACCAATTCCCCATACATTTTGGACTAAACAGTATAGCTAAAATGTAAACCTTATGAGGTCGGAGATCTTGTCTGCCTTGTTCATCACCACTGTATTCCTGGTACATGGGGGGTACTCAGTCTTTGTTCCTTTGCTCCATACTCATAAATTATCATTTAATTAACCAAGTCAGACATGTTTATTAAGTACCCAGTAGGTGTGAGATTCTGTGTTTGGAGATCGGAAGAAGAGGAAGAAGGAGAAGAAGGAAGAGGAGGAGGAGGTAGAGGAGAAGGAGGAGGATTTATTACTTACTAAGTACTGAGCATCACTCCAAGTATTTTACACACACAGTATTTATACATTTAATCCAAATCATAAATCAACAAAACAAGCTCAATTAGCATCCCCATTTACATATGAAGAAATCAAGGCACTGAGAAGTTGTGACTTCCCTAAGGTCACACAGATAATAAAGGGAGTATCTGGGGCTAGAACCCTGGCAGTTTGCCCTGGAGCCTCCCTTCCTAAGGATAGCACTCTACTGCCTTTCCAAAAAGGAGGAGGCATCATTCTTCCCATTAAACAGTTGATCAAACCTCCAAAGACCATAATCTCTCTAATGCAAGTTCTGGAAAATGAAAGTTCATATTTGAAAATCACAAAGCCCATTTTAGACAAAAAGTATTATGCATTTGGTTTAAATAGCAATTATTTTGTCAGATAGTAATAGAGCTTCCCAAATGGGTAATTTTAATGCAATGGAATTAACTTTCTAGTACATAAACCTATTTTCTAATTTTACAAACCAACAATTTGATTTCCTGGTCATTAAAAAAAGGAAATTTTAGAGTCTTTACTAATTGTTTAATAATACTTTTGGCAAAATTATAATACCATTTTTTCTTTTGATAACTACTCTTTATATAAACCAAGTAAAGGAATAATTCTCTTCCAAAAATGTCCAATATAATATAAAAAGGCATGTAAAAAGTAATTACTCTCTTTAAGAAATTAAAAAGGATTTTTAAGAAAGATATAGTTACTCAAAGTACAATTCTCACATGAAAGACTAGCTGCTAAATATAAAACAGCTTATAAATTAGATGCAATAAAAAGGAAGCAGAAGACAGAGTGCTTATATTCAGAATGCTTAAAATCAACCGTACAGTTCCCATCATGTAAATGCTCCCACCATGGCCTCTCTCAGGCTACCAAGGCAAGGTCACCAGACACAGAGTTGGGAAAAAAGGTGCACAATCTGGGTCCATTGCTCATATGAGTAGGCTCCAAGGCACCACTGGCTCATGAGTCCACTGCCACATTTCAGACACAAACACGAGTGCCAACTCTGTGTCTGGTGTTGTGCTACACATTTGAACAGGACCTACAAATAGAACGTTCCCAGAACTATAAGAGTAATAATGTTTGGTGTAAGTTCAGAGATGCATCTCTTGAGCAGAGGGATTTGGAAAAAAGGTAAAGTAGGCTTTGTCCTCCAGGACTTTAGGAAAACAAGACAAGCACACACAAAACATTGCTAGCGCCACATGCAGGCAGTATTAGTGAGCAGGGCCCATTGCACATTTCAGGTGCTCAAATGCATTCTAGTCCCAAATGAATATGAAATGCAAGCCACAGTCCTTCCTGTATAGAAATGCCAACCGCCATTGGCATTTAAAATAAAAGGCAGGGTTTTTATTTTTAGATTTTGTTAAGTACCCACTTTAATTAGTTTAGCCCTTCTGCCCTTGCATTGTCAGAACCTGTGTTACTGCTTCTTTCATCAGCCTTCTCCCACACCAGAGGTGGTAAAACTGAAAACTTCTTGATCTGGTTTAGGGAGACAAAATCCAGATCCCTCTGGATTGATTTTGAGAGTTACCATCTGAGTTAATCTGGGCCCATTATATTACACAGTCCACCTTCACTGTGAGAGCCGAAGTGGAGACTACTGAAAGACTCAGAAGGATAACAATTGTGATTTGCAAACTGTCTTCAGAGATCACTTAAACGTACAACCATACCTCAGAGATATTGCAGATTTGGTTCCAGACTATTGCAATAAAATGAATATTACAATAAAACCAGTCAAATGAATGTTTTAGTTTCTCAGTGCATGTAAAATCCTTGTTCACACTCCACTATAGTTTACTAAGGATGCAATAATACTGTGTCTGAGAAAACGAGGTAAATACCTTAATTCAAATGCTTTATTCCTAAAAAATGCTAACCATCAACTAAGCATTCAGAGAGTTGTAATTGTTTTGCTGGTGAAAGGTCTTGCCTTGATGTTCATAGCTGCTGACTGGTCAGGATGGTGATTGTTGAAGTCTGGGTGTCTGTGGCAACTTCTTAAAATAAGACAATGAAGTTGCCTCATTGATTGACTTTTGCTTTCATAAAAATGTTTGTCTGTAGCACATGATGGCATGTGATAGCATTTTCCCCTCAGCAGAGCTTCTTTCAGAATTGGAGTCAATCTTCTCAAACCCTACAGCTTCTTTACCAATTAAGTTGATTAATATTCTAAATTCTTCTCGTTTCTACAGTCTTCACGGCATATTCGCCAGGAGTAGATTCCACCTCAGGAAACCCCTTTCTCTGCTCATGCATAAGAAGCAATTCCAAATCCATTAAAGTTTTATCATGAGATAGCAGCGATTCAGTCCCAGCTTCAATCTTCACTTCTAATTCTCTTGCTATTCCCACCACACCTGCAGTTACTTTCTCCACTGAAGTCTTGAGCTCCTCAAAGTCATCTGTGAGGGTTGGAATCAACTTCTCCCAAAGTCCTGTTCATGTTGGTATTTTGACCTCTTCCCATGAATCAGGAATGTTCTTAATGGCATCTAGAGTGGTGAATCCTTCCAGAAGCCTTGCAGTTGACTTTGCCCAAATCCATCAGAAGAATCACTACTTCTGGCAGCTATAGCTTTATAAAATGTACTTCTTAAATAATAAAAGTTGAAAGTCAAAATAACTCCTTGACCCATGGCTGCAGAATGGATGTTGTGTTAGTGGGCACAGTGTACATTGCACATTTGCACATTGGACATGTGCATCTCCATCAGAGTTCTTGGGTGACCAGGTGCATTGTCAATTAGCAGTAATATTTTGAAAGAAGTCTTTTTTTCTTCCTGAGCACTATGTCTTAACAGTGGGCTTAAAATATTCAGTAAACTATGTTGTAAACAGATGTGCTGTCATCTGGGTTTTGTTGTTTCCTTGATAGAGCACAGGCAAAGTAGACTGAGCATAATTCTTAAGGGCCCTAGGATTTTCAGAATGGTAAGTGAGCATTGTCTTCAACTTCCAGTCACCAACTGCATTAACCACTAACAAAAGAGTCAATTTATCTTTTGAAGCTTTGAAGCTAGGCTTGGACTTCTCTAGCTGTGAGAGTCTTAAAGGCATTTTCTTCCAATAGAAGGCATTTTGTCTACACTGAAAATCTGTTGTTTAGTGTAGTGACCTTCATTAATGATCTTACTAGATATTCTCACTTCAGCTTCTGTGTCAGCACCTGCTGATTCACCTTGCACTTTTATGTTATGGAGATAGCTCCTTTCTTTGAACCTCATGAACCAACCTCTGCTAACTTAACACTTTTCTTCTGCGGCTTCCTCACCTCTCTCAGCCTTCATAGAATTGAAGAGAGTTAGGATCTTGCTTTGAATTAGGCTCTGGTTTAAGGGAAAGTTGTGGCTGGTTTGATCTTCTATCCAGACCGCTGAAACTTTCTCTATCTCAGCAATAAGGCTGTTATGCTTTATCATTCATGTGCTCACTGGAGTAAGACTTTTAATTTCCTTCAAGAACTTTTCTGTGCATTCACAACTTGGCTAAATATTTGGCACAAGAGGCTTAGCTTTTGGCTTATCTCTGTTTTCAACACGCCTTCCTGACTAAGCTTAATCATTTCTAGCTTTTGATTTAAAGTGTGAGATGTGCAATTCTTATTTTCACTTGAATATTTACAGGTCATTGTAGGGTTGTTAAGTGGCTAATTTCAATATTGTGTCTCAGGAATAGGGAGGCCCAAGGAGAGGGAAAGATATGGAAAAACAGCTGGTCAGTGGCACCATTTATCAATTAATAATTAAGTTTGTTGTCTTATGTGGGCACAGTTTGTGATGCTCCAAAACAATTAGGACAGTAACATCAAGGATCACTCACCACAGATCACCGTAAGAAATACAGTAATGAAAAAAAATTGAAATATTGCAAGAATTACCAAAATGTGACACAAGGACGTGCAGTGAGCAAATGCTTTTGGAAAAAATAGATGTGCTTGATGCAGGGCTGCCACAACCTTCAATTTGTAAAAAAACAACAACAACAAAAAAAACATGACATGCAATAGAGTAAGTGCCTATATTGGGATTTATGTATAGTGATAAAGACTCCACTTAGTTTAGCAATGTAATTTTTTGTGTGTGGCAAACAGGCAAGGAGTAATATGTCATAGCTTTCTTCATCTATAAGGAATCTGAGGTTTCACCAGATCTCTTTTCCTGCAACTCTAGTATTTCCTTCTGGCTCTATAGAAAAGGATGATGAAAAGACAAAAGGAACAGCAATTTATTAAAACAAAACTCAGAACCCCTGCCCTCAACTTTTCAGTTAGGCTTGTGTCATAGCAGCTCCTGTACTCAATGACCACACCCTTTGACATGCTGTCCATGCTTTAATGGAAGGGAGTGTTCAGCTTTCCTGGCCACTGTTGGCCCTGACAAGAGTCCATCTGATATTTTGGAAATGCAATAGTGCTATAAGTAAAAGAGTGAAAGCCAGGGAGCAAGACTAGAAGCTGCTTGATCAGCTGCCCCTTTCACCCAAGATTTTCCTTCCAAAATAAACCTTGGAGATTCCTAAACAGTGTCATTTAAAGACAGCTATCACCACCAACCCATTTTCCAACTGGTAGAGCCCTCACCTCTTTTCCACTATCCAAGTAGAGATGTGAACACATTCCTTTTCTTCTCAGTTAATTAGAGACAACATTGAATTGTTCTCAAAATACATGTGCAGTAACCTTTTGCCTTCCTCATCTAAATAGTAGTTGCTGTATTAAAAGATAACTAATGATTTGAGGAAATTATTGGCAAACTTAAAATTCATCAAAATATGAGTTTTCCGGTACAGATTTCTTATCAAAACCTACTTAATGTCTGTTCCACTTTAATTTGGCTGGAACATTTAATGGGGCACTTGGGTTTTAGCCCTTTTCTCAACTTGAATTTACTAGCAGTTTGGACATTAGACAACCTTACACAAACCCATGTGGTGAGCGTGTTTCCCATGATCCCTCTACAAATAGATTTGGTGAGCTCCCATTCCTGCCAATAGCACCCTATAGTCTTCCTCTGCCTTGTGTTTGAACTTGGAGCTGGTTGTCTCTATGCCTAGGATTCCCTGCACTTTTGCATTATATGACCTCCGAGGTCTGTGAGAACTTCTGGCTCACTGGATGCAGAAGGAATTTCTGGATCATCCCCTAAAGACTTCTCTCCTGGGCTTTCACCCACTATTACCCCATATCGGGGATCTTTACTTTGCTACTCCATGCCAACCCCTTTCACCTCCCTATCTCCTGCAAAGGATACTCATTCTTCTTTTTCTTGTCCTTTTTCTTCTTCTTTTTTCCTCCTCCCTCTTTCTCCTTCTTCTTTTCCTTCCCCTCTTCCTGCTACTCCTCTTTGCTTTAGAAACATTTGTAATTTCCTTGTAGAAATAAGACGTTTGATACAAAAATTTTAGTAAGTATTTGTGAAAGACTCCAAAAGCAGGTGCAGTGATTTGCTTATTAAACTAAAGAACAATCCTATTTAGTGCCCTTATCTGTAGGCAGAGATCTATAGGAGTAGGAATACATTCTGGAACCACAGTAGCTGTGTGGAAAAAGATCTTATGCTTTTTAGTGTGCCTTCACAATCATTGTCCTACGTCAGCCACTCAGTGATCCAATGAAGAAAGACAGGTACTCTACAGCTTTATAGATGAGAACACTGAGGCACAAAGAGACTGAGTCACTTGTGCAAGCTGTGCTTTTAGTTCAGGAACATGTTATTGCATTTAAAGGATTCTTACCACTGTCTACTTCCCTGTACTATTCAGGTTGTCTGAAGCCTGTTCACAAACTCTATATCCAGGCTGGTTCTATTCTTGAGTCAAGCCAATCTAGCCTTGCAGATGGTCTCTCTACCATCCAAGTAATCTTAAAGGCTGACACCATTTTGGGAGGTCCTGCTATTTCACATCACTGCCTCCTTACCCTCAATTCACTAAAGACTATCAGCTCTACATAGCTCAAAGGCCTGTACCCTAGTGACTTTTCCATTTAATTATCTTTTTATTTTCTGTTTCCAGTTTGTTTTTTGACCTTCATAGCTCAGGTTATCTGCTTCATTGAATACCCCAGTACTATAATCATTGCATTATTCTCATAGCAGGGAGAAAATTAAAAATAGAGAAGAAAATAATCTTTCATATACAGTAAGGACAATATATGAATAGCAGTAGGGGTCACCTGCACAATGAATGAAATGATTTCAATTTTCAACGTGTTGAATTTTGAAATTTTGTCAGTGTCTTGCAAGCATCTAAAAATCTAATCTGATAGCAGAGTAAATGGCTAGCTTTACGAATGCAGATCTGGAAGCCCTGACGTATAGGAGGCAATCAAAACTGCATGTGTGCTGAGTTCATTGGTGTAAATGAACACAAAGAGCAACTGGTCAGTGTTGAATTATGTAACAATTTGTGGCTTAGACAACTTCCATTGTTAGTTTGCACCATCTTAATATTTGCCACTATAGTAGTTATAAGATGATAAAGCTTATATGCATTTCACAGTGAGTAGGCTTTCAAGTCAAACAGATCTAATTTTTAGATATTGAAGTACAATTGATATATGATAGTCTATTAATTTTAGGTGTACATTATAGTTATTCAGTATTTTTATATGTTATGAAATGATCCCTATGAGAAGTCTAGTTACCATCTGTCTCCATACTAAGTTATTATATTATTGACTGTATTCACTGTGCTGTAAATTATACCTCAGTGATTCATCATATAACTAAAGTTTGTACGTCTTAATCTTCTTCACCTATTTCACCTGCTCCCAACTCTCCCCTCCCCCACAACTCCGGTAACTGTTTATCTATGAGTCCATTTCTGTTTAAACAGACCTAGATTTAAAAATCAATTCTAGGGAGGCCTGGGTGGCTCAGTGGGTTAAAGCCTCTGCCTTCAGCTCAGGTCATGATCTCAGGGTCCTGGGATTGAGCCCCGCATCGGGCTCTCTGCTCAGCAGGGAGCCTGCTTCCCCCTCTCTCTCTGCCTGCTTCTCTGCCTACTTGTGATCTCTCTCTCTGTCAAATAAATAAATAAAATCTTTAAAAAAAAAAAATAAAAATCAATTCTACCTTCTGCCAGAGTTATGAACACAGACAAGTTAGCTTCATTCTTCCCAGCCTCAGTTTTCCCATCTGTAAGTAGGGGTAAAATAATACCTATTTTGAAGTGGCTGGTGTAACATTTAAAGGAAAGCAAATTAAATGATATAATGTATGTATAATGCCTAGGAGAGTGCCTGACACTTGGTAGCATTTAATAAATAGTAGATGTTCTATTAAAGATAACTAATGGTTTAAAATTTTATAGTCCAGGGCGCTTGGGTGGCTCAGTGGGTTAAAGCCTCTATCTTCGGGTCAGGTCGTGATCTGGGGGTCCTGGGATTGAGCCCCGCATTGGGTTCTCTGCTCGGTGGGGAGCCTGCTTCCCCTCTCTCTCTGCCTGCCTTTCTGCCTACTTGTGATCTCTGTCTGTCAAATAAATAAATAAAATTTTAAAAAATAAAATAAAATTTTATAGTCCAGATCTATATGTTTTTTCCCAAGATATTTGGTTTTTTACTTCATCATTTACTAAAGTCATGTTCCTGCTCAAATGCATGGTTGAGAGAAAAGAAGGAAGTCAAACATATTATTAGTTAGATGAACATGCTGAACTGTTCAAGTGATTTTCATCCTACTGAATATTAAGAATTATACTAATTGATATTTTTCTAATATATTAACTATGGCATACTTTCCCATATTGTAATTTATTCCTCTCAAAATAAAGGTACTAAGTTAGAGTTTAAATACAAATTTTCATTAACACCATAAATTACTAATAATTTGCACTTTAATGTTCGTTATGGATAATACATGACCTAACCACTTAAGAATTAATAATATTGGGGCACCTGGGTGGCTCAGTGGGTTAAAGCCTCTGCCTTCGGCTCAGGTCGTGATCCCAGGGTCCTGGGATCGAGCCCCGCGTCGGGCTCTCTGCTCACCTGCTTCCTCCTCTCTCTCTGCCTGCCTCTCTGCCTACTTGTGATCTCGATCTCTCTGTGTTAAATAAATAAATAAAATCTTTAAGACAAAAAAAAAAAGAATTAATAATATTAAGGGACATCTTTCTCTTCCTGAAAAATGGAGAACTAACAATATTTAGAGGCATATGTTCTTGTAGTTGGAAACCAGGTCTGTAAGGTGAATGAGTAATTATTTAGTATATATGGTAAATATAGATAACTAATGAGTAACTCGGCTTCCAAGTTGGGTGGCAGGATGGCAAAATAAAAGAAAACAGTTATAACCAGGATTTTTAAAGTAAGCATTAATCAATATTTCCTTACTTAAAATAACTCAAAATGGAAATATTCACTTGCAAATGTTTGTGTAGTTATAAACTCAGTAACTGACATATCCCCAAAACCCAAAACCCAAATAATCATTACAAGTAGGTAGTCTCCCATTAACTATGAACAGTGACAATTTATGCTGGGTGAGGAAAATGCTGATTTGATTTACTCCTAATACTCATGTATCTCCTGGGGAGGGAAAAGACTGGTAAAAATTTTAGTGGAATGATAAATGTTCTAAACTTCTTTTTAATAGGACTTATTGCCAGTTTCTTATGGCCTAGATTTCTCAGTTACCATAACTGAGAGTGATGGGGTTTTTGCGGTATCACTCTCTTCAGGCCTGATGCCACAGAAAGTATTATAGGTGGAACCATGTGAGAGCAATTTCCTTTTGCACTTACAGTAACTGAATCTCCCTGGATGGGATCCAAGAATAAAACCTTGCTATACCAAACTTCACACCATCATGGGTTGTGTTATATATAATGAGACTCTGATGTGCATGTAATGTTTCTCTTTGTTGATGGTTTATGAGAGGATCTTGATTCCTGGTGAGTAAATTTGTTGTCAAATCACTCACCCTTTGAAAATTCAGAATTTATTTCTTGCCTCAGAGGATAACTTCTAATCCAGAAGGTAAGCTTTTACATGACTATTTGAAAGTTGTAACAATCTTTTTCCTCCCCGCTCCACCTCATGCTCAGAGGATAAATTGATACTGAGAGAATTTTCAGGTGTTGGGATTAGTAGTTCATTATACCTCCCGGGACATATAGTGGTGCTAGTACTATCATATCCATTTTGGAGGAAGGAGTGGGAAGAGAGCTAAGAAAAATAAACAGGTGGGCAAAGCATCACCTCTGCAAGTTGTATTTTGTGTTGGTTGCCACAGTAGCTTTTCTCAGACAAGCTATTGTTCAGTGTTTGTTGCTAGGTTACTTAATTTAAATCCCGTTTATACCTAAAATAAGCCACAGGGTTATTGTTTGTACTTTGAATTTTTTTTTAAACCAAATTATCCATTAATCTCTAGTGGCTTCTCGGTCTATTGTCCTCCTTCAAAATTGTTCATATGGATCACAATTCTAGTCATTTTTTTTTCTTTCCCTACAACAGTGATGTGAACATGTCAAATGACTTAGTGGTTCATCTGGCAGAAGGAAATGAAAATTTGAATGCTTATCTGAACTTTATCTGAACTATTCTGAGTTTTCTTGGGTCTGTAAAATTGGAACTGAAATCTCATGGAAACTGGCTTTCTCAAGAAATTTTTGGTGAGCCAGAAATACTGTGAGAGCAGCCTTTCCCGTGGTGTTTTGGCAATTTTTACTTTGGCCCAGACAAAACCAGGAAGTTCAGAGGTGAATGAGAATGAAAAATAATGAAATGGTAACTGATCTTTTTTTTTTTTTTTTTGGTACTTCAGAAAGATTCAGCTCAAAATCTTTAAAGAACATATCAAGTCAGTCTTAGTAAATATAGGCCTCATGATAAGCATTAGGAGAGATTTGGGATGCTACGAACAATTCAGCCCATCTGTGATAAAGAAGAAGAAAATTAAAAACTACCGTTTCTTCTTTTTCTTCACAGTTTGACTAAAACATCATTTTTAGAATTGCAGATTCTATGGAATTATGGGTCAGTTTCATTAGCATATTTCTCCTGACATTAGCAATGACATGGCAGATAGTTTAATGAGTTAATACCAATTTTCCTTACTGTATTTTAATTCAAATTCTTACTAGCAGGTAGCTTGTATTTCCACGGATTTTCATATTTAGAGGTTAAGAACATGTTGTTACAGTTTATCCGAGATTTTAGTAGATGGATTACCACAGATTTTCAAGAAAATCAAGTTTCTATTTGTAAGCCAAATACATCTAGGAGATGCCTGAATTATATGCATAGAAGCATTCTGAAGGAAAGGGAAGAGATTCTTATATAGTAAGCAATAGTTCTCAAACATTGGTCTACTTGTGGTAGTTTTATTTATTTATTTTTTAAAGATTTTACTTATTTATTTGATACAGGAGAGAGATCACAAGTAGGCAGAGAGGAAGGCAGAGAGAGGGGGGGAAGCAGGCTCCCTGCTGAACAGAGAGCCTGATGTGGGGTTCAATCCCAAGACCCTGAGATCATGACCTGAGCTGAAGGCAGAGGTTTAACCCACTGAGCCACACATGTACCCCTATTTGTGGTACTTTTAAATAGAGATGCCCTGGCCCAACCCCCATCTACTACATCCAAATCACTGATTGTGGAACCCATGCTACTTTATTTTTATCTTGCTCCATTGGTTCTCATCTTGTCCTGCAGACAAGTGTTCACTTAAGTGTCATGATTGTAAAAAGCAATTCTGCATGAAAAATTGCATCTATATAAGTCTTGAAGGGGCTGTTTCTATCATTCTTGCTTTATGGTCGAAAGACTGAGGCTCAGGGAGTCTCAGTAATTCTCCCAGGTATTAAGTGATGGAGTTGAAACTCAAATCCTGCTCTTTTGCCTCAAAGCTCCAGACTTTTTCCCCTAAAACACCAATGTCCTAGAAGCAGAGAAAGGAGGAACATCTGTTCCTGTTTAAAAAAAAAAAATCAAAAAGGGATGTTTTGTCTGAGAAAGATTTACCATTCTAAACATCAATAACACCAAGGATATGACAGACATTTATCTGTAAATTACTTATCTAAGGAGACAGATGGGTAACTGAGACCATTCACAGATAACTTCTCTCAGATACCTACTCCTATTCGTGAGTGCTCAATAAGTCCTTTGTGATAGACTATGACTTGAAGTTTTTGTTCTCTCTGCAAGCCTTTGCAAATCTTGGCAATGGACGTGCTAATTGCAGATTCTAAATTGTGGAGTCTGAAGGCTGTATTGTCAGCCTCTGGGAAGTGTCCACCTTTCTTCTTAGCCTCTCATTTAATTGTGGGTTCATTTCTATGCAGAGATTTGGACAACAAGGGGATGAGAAGCCATGCTGAGTTATGTCATTTTAATGTAAAAACATATAATTCCTGTAGCATTCTAAAAAGCCAGAGTTTACAAAGGTCTGAAAATTCTCAAAAATGGTTATGAAATTAATGCCCCCCAAAGATTCTTACTTCATTGTTTTTGCTGGCTCTATTTTAAAAGCCGTGTACCTTCAGTGACCTAAGGGACTGGGCTTGGAATAAATGATGCCCTTTGGATCAGTTGTGTCTCCGTAATTTGTACAACATTGGCAACCATCAGCCTGGCCTTTATCCCGGGCATTCATTGGAAATGTAGTCACATAAGATAGGGTAGGAACAGGAGGACGTGAAGGCAGAGGGATGATTGCCAAGCCCAAGGATAGTCAGGGAGAGAGGTCTATCCCTAGAGGAGAAAAGTAAGTGGAGTTTGTGTGTAACTAAAATAAAAAAGTATGGAAGGTTTCTGAAAAACACTGAAATGTATACAAGTTAAAACAGACCGCCCTTAGGGCAGTTTCAGCGAGTGCAACTGGCACTCTTACAAAAGATAACCTAACCTGACACTAACCCTGCCAGTAGTTCAGGGATAATATTTTCACTAGGATGAACTGCTCTTGAACTGTTTCTGTAATTTATTTGGTGCAAACAGGTTTTCCTTCAACATCAGACATGCATGTCTTATGGCCACCCATTTGTTTATTGTAAAAACATATTTGTTATAGCCAATGCAAGCAAAACCCTCCTTTCCACAGCTGTTTGAATTCCCCCTGAAGCCTTCTCATACTGTGTACCACAGCCCTGATGATGAAGTATACGTGAGCTTGTTCCAAACCATGTCCCCTGTTTTTTTTGGACTTATCTTCAAAATCTATGGCTAAAGAGCAACTCCTAGTGTTTTATGACCTTTTTGCATGATGGTGCTTATCCTTTGGACTTGAAATGATTTCCTTCTCTTGATGAAAATGTCAAGTGTGCCTGAGGATCCAGGCAGACACTGGACATTGGGCTAACTGTAAAGAAAGGAGAAGAGCTGACTAGATGTAACAGAACAGACATGTTTTAGGAGACCATGGGAGTGTAGTAAAGATCACTCAGTGGAATCTAAGTGAAGCACTATAATGTATTACTAGTTTCATCGCCATTATAGTCATGAATATGATAGTATATCCTACATGAGTTGCCAATGCTTAGCTTCTAGACTGATAATGCAAATAGAGGAGACCTTGGATGATTCTAGAGATAATGACTTCTACAGACACTAATTGATTCCAGAAATATTTCCTTGAGTGGCTACTATGTACCAGTAAACAACCCAGAAAAAAAATCATTTCCTTTGCCAAATCCAATTATTCTTTTTGTATTTGGAATGACTCAGTCCCCATCTTATATTAGTAAAGCAGATTGTTTTGGGTTTATTCCCAAACTTGTGGATGCCATCTTTTAGACTGTTGAAAGAGTCCAAAGACCTAATGAGCATTTTAGACTTCATTTATGAGCCTGATAGGAAAAGGAAATGAGGAGTGATTGATGCATCTTTTCTTGTGGCCCAGGAACTGCTTGGATAGAGTTGAAGTGATTCTGCAGAAGAATTAACACTTTTTAAATAACACATATTAGGATTGTTGCTAGCACCTATGACACCTTTGAGCAAATTAGGGAAAAAGTGCCTCTTCTTTGTGATACTTTACTGTAGTTTGGAATATTGTTATGAGTAAGTAAATCCATGACATCCATGCTTAGATGTGCTTCCGTGTGCAATGTACAGCTTGCCCAGCTACTTGCAGTGGCTCTCTACAGTGGCTATCTCACACAGTTTGGAGGGACTGCAAACAAATTGGAACAACTCATCAATATTAATGTCTATCCCCCCAAAAAGGCACATGTGCTATAATATTCTGTCACCAAATTACTGTAACTTTCTCCTTCTTTATAGTTGTCTCCCAAACACACATATCATTGGGAACCTGAGTTTATCTCCCACATTTAAACAGAAGCTGTTTTTACTACCCTTCCTCTTTAATTTCCGTAGATTTTTTTCTCAATTGAAAGCTCTGCATTTCTGATTAATCTAATTTCACTTTGTTCATGCATTACAACCTGTCCATATTTTTGGCTAACTTCTTTTTAGGATATCTTCCCCAAAATCAAATGAATGATAAGGTCCATGCATTATCTGACCATGCAGGACTAAAATGATATGTAGATATTAGACATCTGTATGACCCCTATATATCTGAATACGGTGTCATGGAAATTCTAGAACCTCATAATTCTAAATTAAACTTAAAAATGCATAATTCTAAACTTAAAAATTTAATTACCTGCTTACCCTAAGTGTGGTTTCCATCATTTTTGTTCTGTACTTACATGGCAGAAAGAAGAAAGTGAATACAAAATAAATTAGTGAGGGTCTCATTTTCTTTTGTAGCTTCAACATCTAGTTCCTGGAAAACCCCAATATCTAAACCTTCAGGTTGCTTTTAAACTCAGGCACTAACCTCACAGATTTTGGTAAGATGAAATTGAATTGGGGCACCTGGGTGGCTTAGTGGGTTAAGGTCTGCCTTCGGCTCAGGTCGTGATCTCAGGATCCTGGGATTGAGGCCTGCGTCAGGCTCCCTATCCAGCAAGAGGCCTGTTTCTCCCTCTCCCTCTGCCTCCTGCTCCCCTTGCCTGTGCTCTCCTACTTTCTCTCTGTCAAACAAACAAATAAAATCTTTAAAAAAAAAAAAAAAGACAAAACTGAACTGGTCTCTTAGAATTTGGTTGATTTCAAAGGTCTAGCTTCTAAAAATGTGAGCCTATCTTATATTTACCACAATCTAAGATCTACATACATGGAATGCCCTCATGTATACAATGCCTCCTACTAAATACACCAATCCTTCAAATGTTTGCAGACATTTAAATAGTATCCATCACACCCACAATTCAATATAGTCATTTGGGAAGAGTTGAGAGACAAAACTGACAGTAATTATCATAAAATATTATCCACAGAAGTTTGGGTTTGGAAGGTCTGGTTTGTTGATCAGCCATCAATTGGCTAATGCGGTAATAAAATGAGAAAGAAACTTTACAAACTGTCATTCCTCACTCCTTTTTTATCTACCTCTTCTCTAACTCCCATTCATTTCTACTTTAAAACTAAAGTCTGTAGCATGGTTGTTTCAACACATATAGCAGGAAATTGCTACCTACCGAAGGCTAGTATACATTAAATAGATCTGTTCGCAACAATTTGGACAAAATAAACATATGTATATAGAGAGTAGGGATTAGGAAAGCTTTTTTTTTCCCCCACCTCCCTGAGCTGTGCTCAAAAAAACCCAGGAGCTTCCAAAGAGGAAACTTAAAGGTTACAAGGAGGTAACATAAGGGACCTTGCAGGATAGATTCATGGTGTCCCATTTTTATTTTAGTCAGAGTTCTGCTTTCATGTGTCTAATAACTCTGACATACATATAAGATTTCATCTGAAGAAAGAGTCAACAAATGTAATAAATTTAAAACCCATTTGCTTTGGAAATGCTTTGGCATACAATCCTTAAGTAATTGCTGTATATATTCTCCATTCTAACCTTTGCCTCCATCTGTGTCCTCATCTTCTCAAGGGCAGGCACTGACTGTCATAATCAACTCTTTGGCTGGCATATTGCTTCTTAAATAAACAGGTCTACAATAAAAATGTTGGAATAATTTTATTGATATACAATGAAGGTAATCTCACCGTCACATTTTTAATATAATTTCTAGGGGTATTAGTTGGATTTAGACTGATGAAGATTGGTCAGAGTATGGCAATCATAAAGTGAATAATTTCCAAAAAAGAAAATTGTTTTTAAAAGCTTTGAAGGATGACTAGTATGCTTCCATGGCATTTTATGTTCTGAAACACTGGGTGCCTCTAAAAACAGCAATATTTCAAAGGACAGTCTTTATTACTTAGTTAATTACTACTTCTATTTCCTTCTACTCTGGTCCAGGTGTACTTATTTGTCATCTGAGAAGAAGGAAATAGCTTTGCTTTTCATGTTTTGTAGAACATTGTCTGAAAAAAGATGTTCTTATACCTCAAGTGCCCAGCCTGTTACAAAAAGAGAAAGTGGTAAATTGTACTTCTCATTTCCAATATCCATCCCCTTGAACTCAGAGCCATGTGACTTGCTTTTACTGATGAAATGTGACGAGGAGTCTTACGTGTCCCTTCCGTGTCAAAGCTTTAAGGGAAAATATGTGCTTCCCCCTCCCCTTTTCCTTCTGCAAAAGTCAGTCAGCAGTGCTGCATGTCCCTGGGGGAGGCAGATAATGAGGAGCAGAGACCCTGCTGACCATCATAGGCATTGTAGTGTGAGCAGGAAACACAAACAACAGCAACAACATACAACAACTTTGGTGTTTCAAGCATAGGAGTGAGGGTGCAAAAGTGGTTTGGGGACGTATGTTTTTATTTTTTGTGTAGAGTCTGAGTCGAAATGTGTTATCAGACTATTTTGTGGTCTTCTTGTGATCCAGGCCAAGTCACTATGTACAAAAACAAACCACACTGGTTTCTAGTCCCCCCCAAAAAAATCAGAGAAGAGGGAGAGAGAACTGGTGCAGCTGTGGCAACAACCTTATTGTTAAAGAACAAGAGTATCTGATTTATAAATGCCTAGGAAGTTTGGGTATGAAAAAAAAAAAAAGCTGTGCCTATCAGGGCAGGGAGTTTTTCATTTCGTGAGAAACCATTCTTGTGTGCATTTGTTAATTAGTTATTTTTGTCTTCAAAAATTGAGATGTAAATTTAAATCTCTTATTTTTACTAATTTAACCAGGATTATTGAGTTCTAGAATTTAGATTTAATGCTAGCTTGGGCCAACTTGCTTTAATTTTCTGGGGACCTAGCATTCAACCTTTTCCAGCCCACAGATTACATGTGGGCCTGTGATGGAGAATATCTGAGTGTTCTTCCTGGTAAGCATTACTTGCATTCCCATTGCCTCTCATGGAAAATGTGCCAGGGGTCCAAGCCAATATTTAGACTATTGACATTAATTCTGTCCCTCTCCCTCTCTAAGGTGGTATACAGTAACTTCTAAGATCAAATTGTTAGACAAGCAAAAATATTTTCAGATTTCCGATAATTTTATCTTTCATTTTATGCCAAAGATATAAATTTACATCCAGCATTTGCTATAATCACATGGCCCTCCACAGTTACCCAAGCAAGCAGCCAGCAGAAACAGGAAGTTTAATAAAACCCTATACTTCCATAAAATGGAGCCTGAAATGTGTCATGGACCTGGGCCTCCCCCTTCCAAAGTGATAAACTAACATTTTATTTTCTAAAGTTGCCTATTAAAATCTAAATATATTTGATTCTTTAAATGACAAAAGGGAAAGACTCTTCCAATGGTTATAGACTTTGATATGAAAATGTATGTAGACATATGTTTTCATCATTAATTACCATGGTGTTTCAAAATAATATATGTTTATAATTAGCTTCCCAATTTCACACAAGAATAACTTTATACAATGATCTTTATGGTAACATGTATATTTTGGAATGATCTGTGACATTCCAGTCATGTTTGCTACTTATCATAAAGTTTTATACATCATCATGTTCGCTGCTTATCACAGAGATAAGTTTTTTCACAATTTGACTGTGGTCTTTCTATTGAACATATAATTATAAAATTGTCTTAACTGCAATTCTATACTAAGAAGTGATAATTTAGAAAATGAATATGAACCTGAAACATATGCCAGAGGTTGAGGGCAAGGCTCTAAAGTAAACTGATGTTTATGCTTTGCAGGGACATGCCCTTATTTCTAATATTCAATTGTACAGGATTGAAAATAAGTTGTAGATAGTCATAAAGAAAGAAATGAATGTGACTAAAGAGAGAAATGAAAGCAGTGAGGAATTCAAAGGGAGTATTTAAAAGTTATCTGCCGTAGATACTCTAAAGTTTAAATACAGAATGTGCAGTTTTAATTTTTAAATTTTTTAAATTTTATTTATCTATTCATTTATTTTTTTTGATTTTTTTTAAAGATTTTATTTATTTATTTGTTAGAGAGAGAGAGAGCAAGCACAGGCAGACAGAGAGGCAGGCAGAGGCAGAGGGAGAAGCAGGCTCCCCGCAGAGCAAGGAGCCCAATGTGGGACTCGATCCCAGGACGCTGGGATCATGACCTGAGCCAAAGGCAGCCGCTTAACCAACTGAGCCACCCAGGCGTCCCTATTTATTTATTTTTAAAAGATTTTATCCATTCATTTGACAGACAGAGATCACAAGTAGACAGAGAGGCAGGCAGAAAGGAGGGGAAGCAGGCTCCATGCTGAGCAGAGAGCCCGACTTGGGGCTCGATCCCAGGACCCTGGGATCATGACCTGAGCCGAAGGCGGAGGCAGGTGGAGGTTTTAACCCACTGAACCACCCAGGCACCCTGAATATGCAGTTTTTAAATGGATAAAATGGAGGCACCTGGCTGGCTCAGTTGGTAGAGCATGTGACTCTTAATCTCAGGGTCGTGAGTTCATGCCCCAGATGGGACATGGAGCCTACTTAAAATAAAAATAAAATATTTTAATGGATGAAGTGAAGAGGTTATTCTCATCTTCTCTTCTTACAAATTACACAAATGAACAAGAAAAAGAAATAAAAACCTAAATCTCAGTTCCACAACATTAAGAGATACTTTTAACTTTAAACCCTAATAGGAAGAGGCTACCAAATCTTTTGAGACAGGGATGCAAGAAGATGCTGAGGGAGGGTCCAGAGACCATGGATCTAACTGAAGGTGGGCAAAGTCCAACTCTTCATTGGGACAAAATAGTTAGATGAATTGTCTGATAGCAAAAGCCTCCTTAGACAAAAGAAGGGAAGGTAGGGCTGGCTGAGGAAATAGAAACCCAACAAGAAGCCATACTGTCAGAAGTTTTTTGGTGAGGCAGCATAGAGAAAAAAGAATGCATGTGTGAAGCCCTGAAATATCAATCCCTATCAGCTGGAGAGAGTAGCTAGCTCATTAATACTCACAGACCAGTATCATCAGAATGCTTGAGAATATAGCCCTAGTCCCCCTCAAACATATCATCCTACAGATAGCTAGTTCTGTAAGAAATAACTTCATTTAAATAGGAATTTTTAAAATCTGTCATAGAACCATTCAGATATATTCTATATAAGTATATGAAAACTGAACAGTGTTTGCCATGAATTTTAAAATGTTAAGAAGTTATTGCTCCCATCAAATAGAAATTCTAAGAATAGACATGACAGTGTAGGAAAAATAAGGTGAGGCAATAAAATATAATGTAATTTGGATTGGCAACTCAAAAGAAGAGGAAGAGAAAACAAAACCATCAAAGAAATAAAGACCACTCTGGATGCAGCACAAAAGAGAATAGACTATACTGAAAACATAGGAAGGGAGCTCAGGTCATGGTCTCAGGATTGTGAGATGGAGCCCCTCATCAGACTCCACACTCGTGTGGAATCTGTTTGATATTCTTCCTACCCCTTTGCCCCTCCCCTATGCGTGCTCTCTCTCTCTCAAATAAATGAGTAAATAAATAAATAAAATCTTTAAAAAATAAATATCATAAAGGGAACATAATAGAGTAGAAAGTTAAAAAGAGATTAGGAGAATTAGAAAATGTGAGACCTGGGAAACAAATATGAAAGCTCTAATAGAAGAATATCAACACTAGAAATAATATTGTCCCCTAGAATGAAACATAAATTATCAAAGAATAAAAATATTTAAAGGTATAATTAAAGAGAAGTTTATAGCAATGGCAGTAGCCTTAGATATTTAGATTAAAGTGTCTTGGATAGCATGAGCTAGAAAAAAATTGCCTTAGAAAACAGAAACACACCCTGGTAAATTTTCTGGATACTAAAAATAAAGAATAAAATTATTTGAGTCTCTTGTCAAAAAGATAATAATTAAGGTGAGCTATAGAAAACTTTATAGAAAGAATAAATGCTAGAACACAGACAAGAAGTAAAAGTGTAACCTAAGAATTTTATATCTGTCCAAATTTATTCAAGAACAGGTGAAGGTGATCTAGAGGGAAAACTTAACAGTGAACCAATAACTGAATGGAGAAAAAAAAGTAGTGGAATGGTGCATTGAATCTATTTAACTGTTAAACCCAAACTTAAAAGAAACAAAAGAGAGAGTTTCTATTTTGGAAGAAATAAATATTTAAAACACTGACAATGTAGCAAACAGTTAACAGATAACAAAAGATATATATGCTTAAACACCATAAAATATGCTCAGTCTCAAAAGAAAAGAAATAGAAAATTTGTAATGAACAACAAAGGACTCCAAACAGCCAAAACAATCTTGAGAAAAAAGAACAAAGCTAAAGACATCACACTTCTTCACTTCCAACTATATTGCAAAACTACAGTAATGAAGACAGTGTGGTACTGGCAGAAAAACGGACTCAGAAGCCAATGAAACAGAATCAATTACCCAGAAATATATCCATGTATGTCTGATCGGCTAACATTTGACAAGGGAGCCAAGAACTCTCAATGGATAAACAATAGTCTCTTAAATAAACTGTGTTTAAAAAAACTGAATATTCTAATGCAAAAGAATAAAACTGAACTCGTATCTTACATCACTCATAAAAATTAACTCAAAGAGTATTAAAGACTTACATGTAAGACCCAAAAACATAAAGCTCCTAGAGGAAAAAAGGGGAAGATCTTCTTGACATTGGTTGTGGTGATGATTTTTTGGATATGACACCAAAAGCACAAGCAACAAAGCAAGAATAAATAACAGAAGGTTATCAAATTTAAATAACTTAAAGAAAACTTCGGGGGGGGGGCAGGGGGCAGGACACCTGGCTGGCTATCAGTGGAGTGTGTGGCTCTTAGTCTCGGGGTTTTGGGTTCCAGCCCCATGTTGGGTGTAGAGATTACTTAAAAATAAGATCTTAAGGAAAAAAAACACTAAAAAATTCTGTACAGCAAAAGAAACAGCAAAATGATAGAGAACTTATGCAACAGGAGAAAATATTTGCAGATCATATATCTAAGAAGAAGTAAATATCCAAAATATGTAAGGAACTCCTGTAACTCAATAGTCGAAAAACAAATAAATTTAAAAATGAGCAAAGAACCTTAGACATTTTTCCAAAGGAGGCATACACATGGCCAATAGGTACATGAAAATGTCCCCAACATCACTATAAGCAGGGAAATGCATATCAAAACTACAATGAGATATCACCTCACACCTATTAGAATGACTAGTATCAAAAAACAAAAGGTAACAAGTATCATTGAGGATGTGGAGTAAAGGGAACCCTGTGCACCATTGGTGGGAATATAAATAAGTACAACTACTATGGAAAATAGTATGGAACTTCCTTAAAAATTTTTAAATAGAAATACCATATGATCCAGCAATTTCAATCCTAGGTATATATCCAAAGAAAATGAAATCACTGTTTTGAGGAGATAGCTGCACCCCTATGTTCATTGCAGCATTATTCACAATAGCCAAGACATAGCAGCAACCTAAGTGTCAGCTGACAGATGAATGGATAAAGTAAATATGATACACACACACACACACACACACACACACACACACACACACATATACAGAGCAGTATTATTCAGTCATGAAAAAGAAGAAAATCCTACGATTTGCAACAATGTAGGATGAACTTGTGGACATTGGTAAGGACAAGATATTGGTAAGCAAGGTATACAACAGGTCTAAAGGTACATGTCAATGATGCAAAAAGGGGGGACAGAAAAAAGACCTAGAGCATATTAAACACAAGATAGACATCTCTGTGGAAAAGAAATTCAATAGAATGAAAGGGTCTGAAGATCTGGTCAGCTGGGTTCCAACATAGGAAGCACATGCCAGGAGGTGTCATAGTTTAGCATTTGAGAATGTGGGCTTTGGTATAGAATTGCTTGTGTCAAATTTTTGTATTTTGCGTGTTAGCCACATGACCTGGAACAAGTGTTATAACTTCTTCATGCTGGGAATTAAAGATATGGTAAAATATACCATGCAAATATTAAGCAAAGCTGCTATATTAATATTAATATTAGACAAGTTAGAACTGAAAGCAAAGAGCATGAATAGAAATGAAGATATACATGACATAACAAAAGTAATGATCCATGAAGAACATATATCATGAGCTTCACATTATATTTAATAGACAAAAAACAAAAGAGATATAGAAGCTTTAAAATTTATATAGATGTATACCCCCATAAAATATATATTTCTTTCAAGTACATATAAAATATATATATGCATATATATATATTTTAAAGATTTTATTTATTGATTTGACAGAGATCACAAGTAGCACAGAGGCAGGCAGGCAGAGAGAGGGGGAAGCAGGCTCCCGCCAAGCAGAGAGCCCAATGTGGGACTTGATCCCAGAACCCTGAGATCATGACCTGAGCCAAAGGCAGAGGCTCAACACACTGGGCCACCCAGGCACCCCTGAAATATATATTTTTTAAGTTGACTATATGTTAGGCCACCAAGGACATCTCAATAAGTTACAAGAAATTAATATATATAGATCACATTCTCTGACCACAATGCAATTAAATAAGAAATCAACATTAAAAAACAGTTTTAAAGAACCCATATATGTTTGGATTTTAAAATATTTCATGTGTTAGGCAAATATTTAAATATAAATAACAATTAAAGTAATACTGTATAGCATAGGGGTACATGGTGGTTAGAGTAAAGCCTTTAACATATCTAAAATAAAAGATTTAAACAAATCAGTTAAGCATTCAATTCAGGAATGTAGGAAAAAAGGAAAACAATAAAAATAGCATACATGATAAGGATATAATAAAGATAAGAGCACAAATTACTATGTAAGGTAAAGAAATAATATAGAGAATCAATAGGCCTAAAAATTAGAGCTTTGATAAAATATTTAAAAGTAAAGAGTATGTATAATTAATAATAGAAAGGAGACATAAATATAGACATAATACAGATATAAAAATAGGAACATACTAAATCAATTGAAAATTTAGATGAAACGTAATTTCCTAGAAAAATTACAAATTTTTAGTAAAAATTACTAAATTTAGTAAAAATTACTAAAATTACTAAAATTCACTGGAGCAAAAATAGAAAACATGAATAAACCAGTAACTATTAAAGAAATAATAGCAAGAAATTTCTTGCTTCAAAGACACCAAGCCAAGACATCTTTATAGATGTGTTTTTTGTTTTTTAGATATTTTATTTACTTACCTGACAGATAGACACAGTGAGAGAGGGAACACAAGCAAGGGGAGTGGGAGAGGGAGAAGCAAGCTCCCCGCCAAGCCAGGAGCCCAATGTGGGGTGTGATCCCAGGACTCTGGGATCATGATCTAGGCTGAAGGTGGACGCTTAACGACTGAGCCACCCAGGCGCCCCTATAGGTGTGTTTTAATAAGCTTTCTAAAAACAGGTATCTGCTCCTTTATATAAACTGTTTATGATAAAATTAAAAGAAGAAAAGCTTGCTGGCTCAATCTATGAGGTTAATTTGCTGTTGATACCCAAACTAGTCAAAGACTTCATTAAAAAAGAAAACTACAGGGCCTCTGGGTGGCTCAGTGGTTAAGTGTCTGCCTTTGGCTTAGGTCATGATCTCAGGGTCCTGGGATCAAGCTCTGCTCAGTGGGAGGCCTGCTTCTTCCTCTCCCACTCCCCCCTGCTGTTTTCTCTCTCTGGCTCTCTGTTTCAAAAAGAGAGAGAGAGAGGAAGAAAGGGAAAGGGAAAAAGGGAAAGGGAAAGGGAAAAGCAAGGCAAGGAAGAAAGAGGGAGGGAGGAAAGGAAGAAGGAAGGGAGAGAGAGAGAGGAAGGAAGGAAGAAAGAAGAAAGAGAGAGAGAGAGAGAGAAAGAAAGGAAGAAAACTACAGAATAATTCTTAAATGGACGTAAAAATCCTGAATAAAATGTTACAAATTGAATTTAACAGTTTATTAAAACTACACATTCATCATGTTCAGGTAGTATTTATTCCAGGAGTACAAAGCTATTTCAGTATCAGAATATCTATCAGCTCATACTAGCACATAATCAAATCAAGATGCAGGAAAAGGTAAAAATATTGACAAGTTTATTTATTTGTTCAACAGATACTGATTTGGTACCTACTTTGTGTTAAGCATTGCCCCAGATCATGGGGAATACCACGTAAACCAAAATTCTCTGTCTCATGGATTTTACATCAAGGTGGATAAATGGAAAGATAATCAAATAATAAATAGCTGAATTGTATAATATCATAATTGATACAAAGAAAACTGAAGCAGGATAATGAGAATGTGATGAAGAGTGCTATTTTGAGCAGATACTTGGATAAAGTGAGAAAGTGAGACAAAGTTTTTAGTGAAAGAGCACATCAAGCAGAGGGAACTATGAGTGTGAGGGCTCCAAGGTAGGAGTCTGCTTGGATCAGGGATTAAGGAGGAACATTTAGGATCATGCCTGGTAGTAAAAGAAGAAATAATTTGGATGGAGCAACTGAGCAAAAGATAGAAAATGAGATGGAAGAGATTGCTAGAACCCTGATCATGTATGGGTTTGTGTGCCAAAATAAAGACTTTGGATTTTTTCTGGATGTAATGGAAAACCTTGGAGGGTATTCAGAAGATGAGTGACAAGATCTGATTTGTGTTCTAAATAACCTCTCTGGCTACTGTGTAGAAGATAATCTATACTAGTGCAAGCATAATTTGTGGGAAAGCCAGTGAAAGGGGATAAACTAGTTCTAAGAAAATGGCTGTACCCAAGACGAAATGCATTGGTGGCTTCTACTAGAGTAGTTGCAGTGGTGAGTGTGATTAAATGGATTCATATATGAAATCTGGTAGCAAATGTATTTGTCAGGTTCTCCAAAGAAACAGAACCAATGGGAATTATCTGGGTTTTATTATAAGGAATTAGCTTGTGAAATTATGGTGGCTGGCAAGTTTCAAGATCTGCATTTGGCAAACTGGAGACCCAGGACAGCTAGTGCTGTAGTTCTAGTCCAAGTCCAAAGGCCCAAGAACCAGGAGAGCCTGTGATATAGTTGCAGCCTGAAGATTTGTAGGGTCTCAAGTAAATGTTCCAGTTTGAGCCTGAAGGCAGGAAAAAAACTGATGTCCCATCTTGAAGGCAATCAAGCAGGAGGAGTTTTTTTTACTCAAGGAGCATTGGCCCTTTTTTCTGTTCAGGGTGTCACCTGATTAGATCAGACCATCCACATTAGGGAGAATAATCTGCTTTATTCACTGTTCTGATTTAAATGTTAGTCTTGTCCAGAAGCAGTATTGCAGACATACCCAGAATAATGCTTCACCAAAAAGTGTAGGCACCCAGTCAACTTGACACAAAATTGACCATCATGGCAAATTAGGAATAGTCTCAAGTGAAGAGTATCTGTGAAAAACCTGCAGATACCACTATTCAAAAATGAAATTTTACAAGTGTTTCCAGCAGTAATACAAGGATATCACTATAACCACGTGTAGTCAGCAGTGTGTTGAAGATCTCATCCAATGCAATAAAAGAAGAAAAAGATTAAGTGGTACAACATTGGAAAAGGAGACAAAAAACTGTCCTTATTTGTAAACTATATGATTTTAAACAAAGAAATTCCAGGAACTCTTCAAGCTACTAGAATTAATAAGCAAGTACCATAAGTTTACTGGACTGAAATCAGCATGCTAAAATCATTATTATTTCAACAAACCAGCTAGAAAATTAAATAAAGAGAAAAACATAAAATTTGTAGTAATAAACCTAGTACATGATAGTTAAGAACTCTAAGAAGAAAATTAAATCTATCTGAAGAACAACAAACAAGATTTTTAAAAAAAAGATTTTATTTATTTATTTGACAGAGAGAGACACAGTGAGAGAGGAAACACAAGCAGGGGAGTGGGAGAAGGAGAAGCAGGCTCTCTGCTTAGCAGGGAGCCCAATGCAGGGCTCAATCCCAGGATCCTGGGATCATGACTTGAGCTGAAGGCAGCCACTCAACCGACTAAGCCACCCAGGTGCCCTACAAACAAGATTTGAATACAGTTATGCACTACTACATTCAAGAATTATGAAGATGTAGATTTCCCTTTAAAGTACTCCATAAAGTTAATAAAATTCTAAGCAAGATATGGGACTTTATGGAACTTGACAAGCCAGGCTTAAAATTAATATGGAAGTACAAAGAATCAAGAATAGCCAAGATAAATCTGAAGAAGAATAAGTTGGGGGGAGGGGGAAATTTGTCAGAGCAAATAAATCAAGAATTTATAGAGCTATAGAAAATGAGACAGTGTGGTATTGGCATAGGAAGAGTCAAATAAACCAAAGGAACATAATAGAGAGCCCAGAAACAGATACTTGCATATGTGGAAACTTGAAATATAACCAAGGTGGCACTACAAATCAATGAGAAAAGGCAGAACTGTTCAATAAATGGTACTGGGACAACTGGTTAACCATATGGAAAAAATAAAGTAAAATTGGATCCCACTCTCACACCATATATAAAAATAAAGTCCAGATGGATTAAAGATCTAAATGTTAAAAGCAGTTTTGGGTAGAAAATATGAAATATCTTCATAACATTTAGATGTGGAAAAATTTCTTAGACAAGACACAGAAAGTAGAGCCAAAGATTGGTAAATTTGATGACACCAAGATAAATTTTTTAAAAACCCTCTTATGTTTAAAAAAGACCCAAAAACAAAGTGAAAAAAGAAACCACAGAATGTGAAAAGATATTTATAACTCATATAAATGACAAAGGAATTTATTTTTCTAAGTAACTGAACAGAAGAATGAACAAAGTCCATTATCATGCAAATCAAAGAAAACATAACCGTAACACTAAACATATGAAAAGATGCTCAACTTACCAATAATGGGAGGGGGTAACAGTTAGATGTTATGACAGATCAGCAAAATTTAAATAATGACTGTACCAAGAGTAACAGTAATTCTCATAGACTACTAGTAAGCTTGTGAATTGGTACCACTACTTTCGAGAGCAATTGTGAAATATCTCATAAAGTTGACATCATAATCTCTAATTTAGCAATTCTATTGGTAGGTATATAACTTGGAGAAAATTTCACATGTGTAGAAGGAGATGGGTGTAAAGTTATTGCAGGTTTCTAATGAAAACAATTTAAAAGCAGAAATGTCATTCAATAGAAGAGCAGATTAATAAATTGTGATACAGTCATATAGTGGAATACTATGTAGCATTTGAAAAGAACACACCAGGGGTGCCTGGGTGGCACAATGGGTTAAGCAGTAGACTCTTGGTTTTGGCTCCAGGGCTCCAGTTGTGATCCCAGGGTCATGAGATCAAGCCCCACATCAGATTCTGTACTGAACACAGAGTCTGCTTGAGATTTTCTGTCCCTCTCTCTCTGCCCCTCCCATTCCTGCTGTCTCTCTCTCTTTCTCTCTCAAGTAAATAAATAAATAAATCTTTAAAAATGAAGAGAATGCACTGGAAATACATGTGTTAAAATAAATTATAAAAAATATAGATTGAAATACAAAAAGCAAGTTGCAAAATGATACATACAATAGCATACCATTAGAGTAAACTTTAAAAACCAGTCAACATTGCCACATTATGCAGTATTATTTATATTGGTGAATACATGAATACTGAGTGAAGATATAAATTATACTTGGGATTTATAAAACATTAAATCTGTGATTACGGTAGGAAGTCATAAATCATATATATTTATATATAGTTATATTTGTTATTTATATATTGATTATATATCACATTTATTATACATACATCTATCAAACACACACACACACACGATACTCCCCTGGCATGATTTCAATAAATTAAGAACTGATTGAGAGTGGTTTTTAAAGCACACAAGACAAGAGTCCCACTTCTCAGTACAAATACCACATACAATCCCTATATTCTAGCCCCTCACTTGGAGTATAAAAGGCCAGGACCATTTTACATTTGTCTTTTTATCCTCAACATCTGATTAAATGAATAAAGGAAAGCTTCTCGAAGTATTCTCTACATTTAGAATGTGATTGTCCACAGTCCACTGTGTTTCCAGGGTGAATGTCAAGAAAGTATTTCTGAGAAACCTGAACTATCTTTATACAAGATGATTTGTTAGAGAGTCAGATGCTACAGTTTTCAAATTAGATATATTTTAATTAAGATGATTTAAACTGGAAGTATCAAAGTCATAGAACACTTTGCTAGAATGACTTTTTCACTCTCAGCTGGAAATAAACTTGGAAGATAAAGCTTATACTGAAATGAAGGAGAAATTTCAGAGTCTGAAAATAAATGAGCTGAACAGAGTCCCCCTTCTCTCAACTTATTATGACAAGCTCCAGCTTTCATAAAGTACAAACTCATTGCTGGAATTCATTGTTTACTATGTGGCATCAACTTGAGGAGCTAGACTGAAAATGGTCATGTCAGAGGCCTTGATGAGTTAATGCCCCAGTGGGTTTCAAAGTCTTAATTCTTCATTCAACTAGTAATTAAAATCCAAAGCTTAACTCAGCTAAGACTTTTTTTCTTCCATTGAACAGGTAGCATGCTTGTCATGGCAGGTGGTTTCTAAACTCTTTAAGCCCTGATTAAAATATTTTTACAAACACAATACACAATCACCTGATAATATGTAGTTGTTCTATTTTTTTTTAATCTTGTGGTAAAAATGTAAGCTTACAACAGCAATTTTTTCTTTATTTTCTACTAATTTAACTCTACCAATTACTTTTACTGAAGATTTATTTCATTGAAAAAGTGACTTATACTATAGAAAATTTGGAAACTCCAGAAAAGTAGAAAGTGGAAAATAGATAAAAATGCCATAGTCCTCACCAAAATACTAGCCAATAGGATCCAACAGTACATTAAAAGGATTATTCACCACGACCAAGTAGGATTTATTCCAGGGCAGCAGGGTTGGTTCAACATCCGCAAATCAATCAATGTGATACAGTACATTAACAAAAGAAAGAACAAGAACCATATGATACTCTCAATAGATGCTGAAAAAGCATTTGACAAAGTGCAACATCCCTTCCTAATCAAAACTCTTCAAAGTGTAGGGATAGAAGGCACATACCTCAATATTATCAAAGCCATCTATGAAAAACCCACGGCAAGTATCATTCTCAATGGAGAAAAACTGAGAGCTTTTCCGTTAAGGTCAGGAACACGGCAGGGATGTCCGCTATCACCACTGCTATTCAACATAGTACTAGAAGTCCTAGCCTCAGCAATCAGACAACAAAAAGAAATTAAAGTCATCCAAATCGGCAAAGAAGAAGTCAAACTATCGCTCTTTGCAGATGATATGATACTATATGTGGAAAACCCAAAAGGCTCCACTCCAAAACTGCTAGAGCTTGTACAGGAATTCAGTAAAGTGTCAGGATATAAAATCAATGCACAGAAATCAGTTGCATTTCTTTACACCAACAACAAGACAGAAGAAAGAGAAATTAAGGAGTCAATCCCATTTACAATTACACCCAAAACCATAAGATACCTAGGAATAAACCTAACCAAAGAGGCAAAGAATCTATACTCAGAGAACTATAAAGTACTCATGAAAGAAATTGAGGAAGACACAAAGAAATGGAAAAATGTTCCATGCTCATGGATTGGAAGAATAAATATTGTGAAAATGTCTATGCTACCTAAAGCTATCTACACATTTAATGCAATGCCTATCAAAATTCCATCCAATTTTTTCAAAGAAATGGAACAAATAATCCTAAAATTTATATGGAACCAGAAAAGACCTTGAATAGCCAAAGGAATATTGAAAAAGAAAACCAAAGTTGGTGGCATCACAATTCCAGACTTAAAGCTCTACTACAAAGCTGTCATCATTAAGACAGTATGGTACTGGCACAAGAACAGACACATAGATCAATGGAACAGAATAGAGAGCCCAGAAATAGACCCTCAACTCTATGGTCAACTAATCTTCGACAAAGCAGGAAAGAACATCCAATGGAAAAAAGACAGCCTCTTCAACAAATGGTGTTGGGAAAATTGGACAGCCACATGCAGAAAAATGAAATTGGACCATTTCCTTACACCACACACGAAAATAGACTCAAAATGGATGAAGGACCTCAACGTGAGAAAGGAATCCACCAAAATCCTTGAGGAGAACACAGGCAGCAACCTCTTCGACCTCAGCCGCAGCAACTTCTTCCTAGGAACAACTCCAAAGGCAAAGGAAGCAAGGGAAAAAATGAACTATTGGGACTTCATCAAGATCAAAACTTTTGCACAGCAAAGGAAACAGTCAACAAAACCAAAAGACAACTGACAGAGTGGGAAAAGATATTTGCAAACGACATATCAGATAAAGGGCTAGTATCCAAAATCTACAAAGAGCTTAGCAAACTCAACACCCAAAGAACAAATAATCCAATCAAGAAATGGGCAGAGGACATGAACAGACATTTCTGCAAAGAAGACATCCAGATGGCCAACAGACACATGAAAAGTGCTCCACATCACTGGGCATCAGGGAAATACAAATCAAAACCACAATGAGATACCACCTCACACCAGTCAGAATGGCTAAAATGAACAAGTCAGGAAATGACAGATGCTGGCGAGGATGTGGAGAAAGGGGAACCCTCCTACACTGTTGGTGGGAATGCAAGCTGGTGCAACCACTCTGGAAAACAGCATGGAGGTTCCTCAAAAAATTGAAAATAGAGCTACCTTATGACCCAGCAATTGCACTACTGGGTATTTACCCTAAAGATACAAACATAGTGATCCAAAGGGGCACGTGTACCCGAATGTTTATAGCAGCAATGTCCACAATAGCCAAGTTATGGAAAGAACCTAGATGTCCATCAACAGATGAATGGATAAAGAAGAGGTGGTATATATATACAATGGAATACTATGCAGCCATCAAAAGAAATGAAATCTTACCATTTGCGACAACATGGATGGAACTAGAGTGTATTATGCTTAGCGAAATAAGTCAACTGGAGAAAGACAACTATCACATGATCTCCCTGATATGAGGAAGTGGAGATGCAACGGGGGTGGGAGTTAAGGTGGTAGGAAAAGTAAAAATGAAAGAAGATGGGATCGGGAGGGAGACAAACCAAAAGAGACTCTTAATGTCATAAAACAAACTGAGGGGGGTGGGGGGAAGAGGGGTTGGGAGAGGGTGGTGGGGTTACATTATATGTTTAAATAAAGCTTAAATAAAAAAAAATGCCATAGTCCCCTAACTTAACAATAACTCCTCTTTTAAAGTTGATGCATTCCCTTTATTTTTCAGTTAATTGCTTCTGAATGCACAGCATTTTGGTTTGGTTTTACATCATTATAACACACCACAGCATCATTTTTGGGTTTTGTTTTGTTTTTAAGGAAGTGATACAAGCCTAAGACTTTCAGGCCAATAGGACTTACCTGATTTATTATTTTTTTTTCCTTGAAGCAGGATAAATAAGTCAAACTTTGATTGCATTTGCTTTGGCATGATTCTTAATTAGTTTCTTTAGTTCATTCTTCAGCTCATGTAGGACTTAAAAGCTGTATGTTGTAGCAGAAAGAACAGGGATTTTGGAATCTTACCAACCTGGGTTTGAATTCCAGTTTCACTTCCTGGTAATTATATGTCTTAGGTGTGTTCTCTGTACGTGGGCCTTTTTTTTTTTTTTAATGATAGACACTATTATTTAATCTTGAAGCAATATATTTAAGCTCTGGGCACCCCATTCTTTATTCTGTAAAATGAGAGTCATGTACCCTCCCTTGCAGGGCTAATGAAGGTACTAAAGGAAATGTAGAGGTATGCATCACCAAGTACAAATTCCACTGAATAATACCAATTTTAGTCACTTAGAAAAATCTTCATTGATTTTAAACACACTATTCAAATTACATGGGCACTATTAATGACAGACATAAAAGTAGTTAACTCCAAAGGAGCTAATTCACCTTGAAGAAAGTATTTTAGGTAAATAAAAGGGTTTCTGAAAGATTTCACACTAGCTGCTCTTTGCTCAGAAGATCTGGAGACCAGAGAGCTGAGGCAAAGAGGAGGAGGAGGAAGAGGAAGAAGGGAGGACAGAAGGGAGAGAGGAAAGAAAGAAGAATGGATTTGACTTTAATAGGGAGACTAAAGAAGTAGATGCAGTGTGACTTGACTAGAAGAAATGCAAGTGTCTATAAATAGCTAAAAGATATAAATCCTAAGAGAAGATGAACATCAGATGAGAAGGAAATATTAAAGAACAATTGCATTGGCCGGCGGCAGTAAAGGATGAATTGGTCCCACAGCTGGGTGGGGTGGTCACTGTGGTCGTATTCCAATACACAAACATTTTAGGAATAAAAACAAAACACCAATTGCCCTCTCCTGGCATGGAAATCTGGAAAAAGTTTGTGTTACCTCAAGACCATTGGGTTAAATGCCTTCTGGGAGTCGTCTAACCCTAGTGACAGCCTATTCTTCTAAAAAGTTCTAACATCGGCCAGACCATCACACCCCACTCCCCTCCTCCATCTCATTGTTTTCCCCAGAACAACACCTCTGACCCGAAAAGGAGCTTAGAGCAGGTGAAGAAGGGAAGCAGGGGTCTGCCTTCCTCCCCCTGGAAGTAACCACTGATAATAATGAAATAAATAATCTCACCATTGGAACTGTCTTTCTGATCTTTTCAATAAACAGAAAAGTAATACATATTTTATAACAAAATATATTCGTTCATCAATACTCAGTGGCATTAACTTGGGGTCTTATTTTCTTTGCTGTTTCTAAAAATAAGCAAATAAAATGGAAGGGTTAAAAGGCACATGGTTTGAAACGCTAATGAAGAGGTAGAGCTAGGGGCTTGCAGGGATAGGATCACGTAGACCAAAGACAAGACAGCCAGTACTCAGCGGCTCCTTCCAGGTCCCTCCTCACACAGGCAATGCCACTTCTACTCTAAAGAAGTGAAAGGTTTTCAACATAACTACCAAACTGCATGCGGGGTACTCCTTGCCTAATTTTCTGGTTTTACAAGTTTCAGTTTTACCCTTTAAGAGGATTGCCAGCGCTTGATGGCACATTTGAACATCTTCTACTTTCCTTCCCCTTCTTTTGCCTTTCTCAAGTACGTTTGACGTGGTTCTAGGTAAAGAATGGACCCAAATCATGATTTTTTTGATCCCTTAATCAGTTATTTTCACCAATTGTAAATTCAGAGTATTTTTTCTTTTTTCTTTTTCTGAAATGTGGAAAGTTTCATCTTTTACTTAGAGGACTTCAATCTGAGGTTCCCATATATTGTAAATGATTTCCTTTTATGAAATTTGGAAAATAGTTTAAAAGAAGACATTGCAAATAAAAAATTTAGGGGCGCCTGGGTGGCTCAGTGGGTTGGAGCCTCTGCCTTCGGCTCAGGTCATGATCCCAGGGTCCTGGGATCCAGCCCCACATCCGGCTCTCTGCTCAGCAGAGAGCCTGCTTCCCGCCCCCTCCCTGCCTCTCTGCCTACTTATGATCTCTGTCTGTCAAGTAAATAAATAAAATCTTTAAAAAAATTTAAGTATACAAAATCTTTAAGTATCATTAAAATAAGACTACATTAGCAAGAAACAGAAAAAAAGGAAACAAACAGAAAACGATTTGAAATAGAAAAGCAATTTCTACATGAAGTCAAACAATTTTTTTAATATTTAAATGCAAAAAGGTGCAAGTAGAAATGTAAACAAAAAATGAAAAAAAAAATAAGAATGAGATACATTAAGGGAATGATAACTTTTAAAAGAAATATATACATAAAAGAGGCAGATATCATAACAGTAGTTTTGGGATTTCCTATTTCTGTTTTCTTTAAAAATGAGGTTTTAATTATCAAAGGAATGTTTAAAATGAATTACTGATACATGTATTACTTTAAACAATCTATTGTGAATACCATGTATCCATCATTCCATACCTTTGAAGTCTATACTTTGACATCCTTGAAGCGGTGAAGAAAAATCAAATTCAAGCCCGAGGGTACAAACAGGAACAGGGAAAGGTCAGGTTGAATTTTTTTCCATTTTAATGATGGTGAGAGTGGGTTTAATTCTTTATTGAACAAAGTGAAGTGGACCTTTGTATTGATACAGTTTTTCTCCTTTAGAAAGTTGGATGAAAACAGCTGATTTAACAGCAGACGAGAGAATTTCTTGCTGTAAGGAACAAATGTAATGCTTAATCAAATTAAGAAGTGCCACAGAAATCCATACAATTGGATAGAATGCCAACTGGCTTGGGCACAAAGCTCCCAGCTTTGTTGAAAACAGTGAGATGCAGTGAAAATATGACATTTCTTTAAATATCTTCCTCTCCCTATTTTATTGTATTGCAGACATTTTGGTTATGGGTTCTCCTGCCATGCTCTCCCCAATTTACTAATAGCATACAAATATTACAGTTCTAAATTCTTTGGCCTGTTACAACTGGCATAACTTGTTTATTCTTCTTCCAAGAAATATTTTATGTCTAACCTTTCTTCCTATTCTGATGCATACTGATAACAAAAGGATCTCCAGCACTTTTTGTTTCAGATTAGAAAAGGAAAAAAAAAAGATATCACACACATCATGTACAGTCCAAAATAAACAGAATTGAAAGACTTTTAAGCATCTGGTTTGCTCTAGCTTTCAGAGTACTGGGACTTTAAAAGAGATTCTTTTTTTAAAAGCACCTTAGTAATGGAGAAATTAAAGGCAAAAAAGATTTCTATCATGAGAAAAAAGCAATTTTTTTGAACATTTCTTTTTTTTAGTCACTTATGTTCAGTAATTTCTTTCTCCATTTTTATTTAGAAACTTGTGAATAGACAGGTCTTATTTCAGGGGCGCCTGGATGGCTTAGTCAGTTAAATGTCCTAACACATAGTTTCGGCTCAGGTCATGATCTTAGGGTTGGGAGATTGGGACACCCTGTTGGGCTCCACGCTGGGCATGGAGTCTGCTTGAGATTCAAGATTCACCCTCTCCCCTAGTCCCTACCCCTTTTTTTCTCTCTCTCTAAAAAAATTTTTAAAAAAGTTTTATATTGCAAAAATGTTTTTCCCTGTTAATTAAAATAGTCCTCTAGATTAGAAACTGATGATGATAGAGTTTATTGATTTAACACTATTTTTAGCTTTCAGTTGAAAAGTAATATATTGGGCACCTGGGTGGCTCAATGGGTTAAGCCTCTGCCTTCGACTCAGGTCATGATCTCAGCGTCCTGGGATCAAGCCCTGCAATGGGCTCTCTGCTCAGCAGGGAGCCTGCTTCCCTCTCTCTCTCTGCCTCTTGTGATCTCTCTCCCTCTCTCTGTCAAATAAATAAGTAAAATATTAAAAAAAAAGAAAAGTAATATATCATTAGTCTTAACTATTTTGTGACATAGAGAAGTAGCACAGGCATTTTTTCCCCTTACTGTCCTCCCCTCCCCCCCCCCAATTTTCAAATTATGTTACTGTGTTAATTATAAAACACTCAGTTTTTTTTTCCATTCATGTAAGGAAAAAATTGCAACATCAAATTCCAAGATTTATAGATTTGTCACTTTTAGCAGAAATAATTTTGAAACTAAAAATGAAATAATCCAGATCTCATTGCATAAGTAAAATATACAATGTTGTGTATCAAGAGGTCCCTCAGTGGTTTTATTTCACTTTTTGAAACTAATCACTAAGTAACATAGGACTTTCCAGTAATCGTGGGTTCTTCAGATATTAGTTGCTGATTATACTGTTTTTTAAAGGTTTGGGTAGCTATAATATTGTGATAGGCATTCAATTAAGAAAGAAGAAATCAAAAAAGTTTTTATCCTCTAAGCATCTTATAGTTGAATTGCCATCACTAATCACAAAACAAGTCAGTGCTGAATTTTAATACTATAATAAATGTGCTCTTTGATTATAATTTTTATTATGATATGTAGAAAAGTTTTATCTTACTAAACAAACCTTTACTGAGTTTCATGGGGAATTTATGTTTCTGTTCACTGTAATACTCAGATGCAGGCATGTACATAGTAGGTGTTTAATGAAGAGCTGTTCTTTGGAAGAATGTAAAGCCAGTATCATTTCACATAACATGATCGCATGAGAAGTTTCCTGTTCACTTCCCAGAAGAAAGATTTTTTTTTTAATAACTCATGTCTCCTCCTGGCTTTATTTCAACTGTAAACACTTCCTTTGGCAGCCTTCAGTGTAGACTTTTCTGCAACTTTGTAACTTTGTTTGCTGATTAATTCAGTTCACATTTAATGTTCCCTTTATTCATGCCACCATGCATTCATTCATTCCCTATTCCCCTGAAGAGATCATTAAGCAGGTAAGGATGATTGTCTGTTGGATTTATACCCATGATCCAAAAACTGGTATCTTTTACTTTCCTCTGCTTCACTAACTCTGGAAGAAATTAAAACAAGTATGTCCAAATGTAATAAAGGCAAAAATTACATATTTGTACCTCCTTCCTCTTAATATCTGGTATTTTCCAAAATGACTAAGTGGTTTCCAGGGTAAAAAAGCACCAAATGCCTTGTGCCACTACATCTTTTTTTTTTTCTTTTTACATACACATTTTCTTTTAAAAATGCTGTAGAACTCTAAACTCTAAAGTACCCACACATCTAGAATTGAAATTCTAGAGTTATGGAAGAGAGCCCCTGCATACTCCACCAGCTTCATGGTGCAGTACTGATGCCATGGCTATGAGAACTAAGCAATGATTGAGACCAGCGGTGGGAACAGCAAACACCTATTCCTGCATGACCTTGAGGAGAGTGATAGGTGCTGATCCAATAAGAACCAATGCAAAGGAAAAAGCCATTCAGATGTTCTCGAATTCACCCCCACCCCTCCCCACTCCCTGACTCACTGCTACCTTGGGTATGTCTAGCTATTTTGGGCATCATGCTATTCAAATAAAACTGCTAACCCAGGGATTTGCTGATCACCTACCTCACAGAAGTCCTGTGAGCTCAGCTATTGAGGCGATCTAGAAACAGAAGGTGCTACATAAGCATTAAGGGAACTGACTCAGTGAGGAGAGGGAGCACACTGCACTTTAAATCTGAGGCATTGTTTCCTTCTTTCAGTCTTTTGTGGTCATTTCCGGATCAGAAGCTGCTCCTGGAAGGTTACTAAGGGGAACTGAATTTAAAGACCATAAAGTCATGGAGCATATTGCTTTCTTGAATGCGGGTAAATTGAGCTTTTTTTTTTTCTAATTTGAGAGAGAGAGAGAGAGAGTGCATGTGAGAGTGGGGGAAGGGGCAGAGGGAGAGCATTCCAAGCATACTCCCCTCTTAGCTCAGCTCAGAGGCTGAGCTGGGCTCCTTGAGATCATGACTTGAGCTGAAGCAAAGAGTTGGAGGCTCAACAGACTGAGCCACCCAGGTGCCCCAGGTTTTTGTTTTTGTTTTTTAATTAATAGCATTTTTTTTTTCAGAGCATTTTTAAGTTCACAGAAAAATTGATCAGAAAGAACAAGGAGTTCCTACACACACATACACACACACACAGCGAGCACAGAGTTTTCCTAATCACTTACATTTTGTATTAGTGTGGTATGTTTGTTATATTTGATGAATGATACTAATACATCATTATTGACTAAAGTCTTCAGTTTATATTAGGGTTCACTCTTTGTGATGTACATGCTGAGTTTGAAAATCAAAAAATTAAGTGCTAAAATGGAGGAGAGGAATGCAGTTGAAATCACACAAATAATATGTGAGGAAACAATGACAAAAAAGACCACAGTTGGTTTTTAGAATAGAGAATGCTTTACGTCATTCATTTATGCTGCAGTGGAATATGCTAGAGAAGAGGAGGAAAGGCTGGAATGATAATGCATGTCATCCTAGTGATGATACAACAAAATATTGATAGAAATTTATAATGAAAGAATATTCTTCTGGGGAGTGTGGAGCCCCACAAAATTTATTTCTAGCAAAGGAGTTAGAAGTCCTTAAAACTCTCCCCTACAAGGGGTCAATAAAAACCAAAAATCAGACTTAGGGTGAGCATTGGAAGGATACCAGGGTCACAAAGGATTTTTTTTTTTTTAAGATTTTATTTATTTGACAGAGAGAGATCACAAGTAGGCAGAGCGGCAAGCAGAGAGAGAGGAGGAAGCAGGCTCAAGCAGAGAGCCCAATGCGGGACTCGATCCCAGGACCCTGGGATCATGACCTGAGCCGAAGGCAGAGGCTTAACCCACTGAGCCACCCAGGCACCCCACAAAGGATTTTTAAGCAAAGAATATAGTAGGGTAATTTTGAGAGTAATTCATGTCTATCAAAAATAAGAGCTTGAAAGTGTTTGAGTTGTGACTCTGTGAAGCCAAAAGAAATCTTTGAAAAAAAGAAATGTTCAACCAGAATTCTGACTTTTTTATTTGGTTACCATTTTTCTTGTACAGAACCAGCCTTAATCTGTCCAGGGCAAACCCTTCACCTATTTCCCTCCGTGAAGTTTCAGCTTATGACTTATTATAACTATCAATAAAATAGAAAGCATTGTGAATGAAAAAGTGTTTTTCTGAGAATTCTCTTTCCTTAAATTCATATAAGGAGCTTAATTGCTAGTAAATAAAAAACAATCCTGAAGGCTGTATAATGAGATCACATGAGAAAGAACAAAACAGACAAAATGCCCCACTCTGTGGGATCCTAAGCAGTCATCACCTGTAAATAGCACTATTATCTTATGCATCACCAAAGAAAACAATGCTTGCCCAATTATAATTATAATAAGAATCTTAACTTGAAATGTGTAAATATAAAAAAAATATGCCTTAGAGTTGATGAAATACAGCTTATGGAGTAATCTGGAAAAGAAAGAACTTGATTCTTTTAGACTCCGTTTAGAAACGTATTAGATTGTGGGTAACCTATTTAAGGGACTCTTAGTTTTGCACTTAACCCTCCACTAGAGAATTTTCTCTCTCTCTCTCTCTCTCTCTCTTTTTTTTTTTGCCATCTTCTTTTGTTCTATTTAATATCAGTTATTTGCCAAAAAATAGCATCAATTTGCTCAATTTTAACATTCTAATTTTAAGATACTCTTCAGAAAAATTGTAGTTTGAATCAGTATCAGTTTCACTTAATTTTCAAGCGACTTGAATTCATTAAGCTTTGGTTTTCTGATCTGAAAAAAGAGTATCATTAAATAATGTTTATTTTTAAGTGTTTTTATGAGGGACAGAAGAACTCAGTGGCTGGCATCTCATAAACAATAATAAAATACCAGCTATTGCAATTATTACTTGGCATACAGGAACCTTCTTTCTCTATCATTTTCTAGCCATATTAACTTGAACAAATTGATTATTCACTGTGATTCAATTTCTTCATCATAAATAAAAATAATGACACTGGTCTTTGAGGTTCTTATAAGGGCTCAATGAAGTAACTAAAACACAATATATCACCTTCCCTATATGACACCAGCCATATTCTGCTGATTAACTCAAAATGTGATACTAGTACATGACATGTATTGAGCACTTACATGTTCGAACACTCTATGGTCGTTGAGTCGTTTATTCCTCATAGTAATCTTAGGAGGTGGCTATAATTATTATACCCATTTTGCAGGCATGGAAACTGAGAAAGAGAGTAGTTAAGTAATGTTCATACAGCTTTGGCAATGCTGCACATGGAGTCCAAGCAGCATGGCCCCAGGGCTTTTATGCTGTTCAAGCTACTTCTTCACTGGCCTTGACATTACCATTGGGAATAACACAAAGGAGCCTTACAGGATGAACAAGGTCTTCTGCTAGGCTAAAACTCTGGGGAAATAATAAGCCAAGCTATGAGTGGCCACCACAGATATGCTTTTCAGTGGAAGGCAAAGGCTCGACATAGGACACCCTGTTAAAGAGGAGGATTGCTCACAGCTCCAGCATTTGGCAAGCAGCTCAAGTTGAGTCACTGAGAACTCTGCATAGCCACATAAGCTGGGGAATAACACGGAAGGTATTTAACAATCTGTATGAACACGTAAACCCAGTGTAATAATAAGCAATCCTTCCCTAAAGTTAACAAAAAGAGAAATAGTTCTAGGCAAATCTGGACATTTATGAAGAAGACAGCAATGTTTCAAGATGAAAGGAATGTAATACTTGTACTTGGAAATATTTAATAGACAAGTCAAATAAAGTTCAAGGGAAAGCAAGCAAATCTGCTAAAATGGTATAGGGAGATGGAAAGATTTAACAACCCGAAGCTCCGAAAATGACAAGAGAGCTGCTAAGAAAGGCAGTAGTATGCGAAATGGAAAATTGTGTTAGCTTATGAACTCGGACCTCCCCTTGTTCTTGTAAGTCCTAGTGCAGAGTTTTCAGCTTCCATGTTTCTTTGTTTCCTGTGTATTTATGTGGGTTCCTAAGCAAGATTGTAAACTCTGGTGAGTGCTGTGGTGCCATAGATCTAACTTTAGGATCCGAAAAGAGTTATCTAAGACCTGGCCTGCCTCCCCAGCCAAATGCCCACAGACACACTACTTCCTCTCTGGCAGAGTTTCCTCCCAGAGAAGTGAAGATAAGAATATCTACTTAAAATAAGAATGTGTGTGGAAGAACTGTATAAAACGTATACTCTGTCACAAGTATGAGATATTCAGAAGCAGGGAATCCAGCAACAATGACAGGAGATTAGAAGAAGAAAAACACTTAAGGTCTGAAGACCAAAGCCCATGACTTTGTCACTTGACAAGTCCATGACTTTGGTGCAGAATAATCCAGTGATGCCACTTCACCTCTCTCCAGTTTTTTCATCTGCAGACTGAGTTCAGGGTACTTAACTACTTCCAGTGGATGTCAGCATGACATACGCCAACCCTACACAGTAGGTATGGTTTTCTAGCCAAGAGAACTGTGAGATAGTGTTTTGTTTTGTTTTTTTCCTGTCATCGTTGTAATGATTCTTGTAAAGTCTATAAAAGTTCTGGACGTGAAACAAAAAATCAGTCCTTGCTGGTTGACGAATGTAAGTTCATAGTTATCTTAGCAGAGGAGAGCCATATGTCAGCTAGAGAGAGGATCTCTTAACTACCCAAGAAGTGCATGTGGTAAATTGCCTTCATGGGTTGGTTGGTCCAGATGATCTCTCAATGTCCCTTGTAGTCATTTGGTTCTGGGAAATCAAGTAGAGACTGAACAAAGAACATAACAACAGAAATGAAATTACTGCTTTTCTGTAGACAGTGCTATTTGTCTGAAAATTGTAAAATGTAGCTGGGAAGGAGGAAATAACAGGTCTGTGATTCATGACACTGAATGCTAAGAAAAGGTGGGTTTTCTTTGTGGCTATAAAACAAACAAAAAAGTATATAAACCCAGTGTTTAAATGTTAATTTGCTACAGCACATCATATGTTTATAGCAAGAATTTGATAAAAGCATCAGATTGAAAAGAAATAAAAAAAACAAATCTTTTCCCATTGCTCCATGCTTATAAAGAAGACACCCAGCTGTCTCCAGCAAGGCATATTTACATTTCTGCAGGGAATACCCTGACCGTTTTTGCTGTAGCGACCATGAAACAATGCTTCCAGGATGGATAATATGAAATATTTCAAAACAAAACAAAACAAAAAACCTTGTGGTTTCTTAGATAAAGAAAAGGATACCCTATCTTGCATTTCTTGTACTTGCTACTATGTGCTTGGTTTATCTATTAGCCAGTGTGTCCTGGGTGCTTTGTAAATGGCCTTCAGACTTGCTCAGCTATCCACATTGTAAAGCATAAGATTGAAAATACAAAATGCTTGATATGGTACCTTATATGTTACAGATTTTAAGGGAAATTTGACAAACAGTTAAATTAACAAGTATTGATTATTCATCTGAAATAATATCCAGGCACATCCAGGTATTGTTTCTCCCCCAACATTTCTTTCTCCAAACACACTTTTATTCACTTCGAGTTTACTTTATACTGCAACATAAATCAGAGAGGAAAAAAGAGCTCACAAAATTCCATAGCATTCCATTTTACAAACTGTAATAACTAGGCTGTTCTGTAAAATGTCTGGTCAGGGAAAAGGCTGAAAGTACTGACTAAAAATGAGGTCTGAGTTTCTTCTGAGAAGTAGAATTCCTTGGGCTCTTCCAAATCCTAGATGACATAGATAATGGAAAATTAATTTTAATGCTAATGATATGCTTAAATTGGCAAAGATCAGTAGTTATTATGGCCTGGTTTTTGTTCATGTCTTAATTTTGCCATTCTAAAAGTTTGAGCAGGTTTTAAAGTACTTAATACAGCACTCCCCAGACTCCAGTGTTTACCTTCCTCCAAAAATCCATCTTTCATGATTTCACTTTCCTTCCACATACAGAAGTTAAGTAAGAGAGCTTTGGAGCAAGACTATAACTGAACTCAAATCCCAAGGTTTTTGCTAAGCTATGTGACTGGGGATGAGTTATTTGACCCCTCTGAGGAATGGGATAATATCTTGCAAGACGGTCATTTTATGAGTGAGTGAGGAGGAAATGAGACATCATATATAAGATGCTCTAAACAGTGTCCGGATTAATTTAGGGTTTCTAACAGATGTTAGTAATTATTACTCTATCTCATAAATGAAAGTATGTGAATTTTTAAACTTTTTTTAGCATATGTTAAAAGTACTTTTGAGTTTTCTCACTTCTGGATTATAATATTATAATAAAAGTTGGCCTATTACAACTGTGAAACTGATGAACTCCACCCAGAGGAAATAGATCATATGCAAACTAGAAAATTTTTAATGAAACACAAATCTGAACAACCTTAGTAAACTCTTGGATTATTTGATTCCAGACTCTTTTGCAAGTTTATAAAGCATGCCTTAGAAACTGTTATAGATACCTGAGTTTGGAGTTGATTTTGGCAGTGGTGGTGGGAAGGACACTTTTGAGTAAAACAGAATTTTAGAAATGAAAAGGGCCTTAGATGTGCAAGTGTAACATGACCTCTGGCCTTGACACTGCCTGGGAGAGAACCCAGACTTATAAGCTTGGAGACCTTGAACAAGTTACTCAACCCCTTTGTCACTTAGTTGTCTCATCTGCAAAATGAAGATATTATTAGTATCAATCTCACGGTGCTACTATAAAGATTAAATGAGCTAACATATTTGAGAATGGAATAGTGCCTGACATATCCAGTGAGTTCCCACTAAATGTTTGCTATTATTGTTATTATTATTACTGTTTTACAAATAGGGCTCTCAAGGTCAAGAGAGGAAGTGAATTTCCCAAGGTCATATTTTAGCTAATGGTGAGGGGTAATGTTCAGTATTTCTGACTTTCTGTCTGTTGCTCTTTTCACTCTAATACCAATTTACTTTTTATCTTGGCCTTGCCTCTAGATAAGCTTCAGTTCTCCCACCCTTGTCACCTATGGCGTAGCCCATGCGGATCTGGTAATTGATCTTTATTCCTGGTGATATCCAAAGATTGACTTTGGACAGTGAAAAGGCCAAGTTCTATCCTGGATAGAGTTTGAAATTTCTGCTCAGTTCCCATCCATGGCCTTTTCTTTACTTAATTATGAAATATGAAGACAAAAACAAAAAGCAAAACTTAGCAAAGCAAGAGATGAATATTAAGAAAAATGTTCGAGAAGAAACACAAACTGTAGCTATTCCTCAAAGAATTCATGAGGTACTTGAGCAGACTACTTAGACCTCTCCCCAAACCTGCTAAACATAGGCACACTATAATAGCATTTGGGGTGTGGAGGAGCTGGGGGAGGGAACTGTTTGCAGTTTCCCCTGAGAAAACTTCCCTGTAGAAAATGAGCTGCAAAGAGAAAGGGAGGCAAGGCATATGTTAAACCTCATTTTCTGTTTATCTCTTTGCACACCCTCCTCACCACCCACTGTAGCACCTACCTGTTTAATCTCCTGTGTCACAATTCCAGGTGCACTCATCAGCATGCAAAAACACAGGAAGGTGGATATATTTGCATATGAAGATGGATAAATCAAATCTGAAAATGGATAATGATATGAGCAAGTCATCAGTGTATGCTTGTAAACAACTTTTCAGTTAGACCTTGAGAACAACGACTATGAGAGTCTTTCAAAAAATCAGTGTGGCTTTCTTTTTTTGAAGTAAGTCTTTTGGTTTTGTTTTGAGCACATTTCCTGAATTTATTTTGAATGTTAGAAATTGGGGTCTGCTAATAGGATCATCCTTGATCTTGGATGTTTGTGCTAAGATTTCTGTAGTACAACTTCTCCAACTTTTTCACCAAAATAGACCTAACCACAGCCAAGAGTAAATACCAACAGTTAGGAGCAAAACCTGAAGAGCTCAGACAGAAGCAGAATTTTTTTTTTCAGATTTCCCATATGTGTAACATAGAAGTTAAGAATATAGATTCTTGAAACCAAATGGTCTGATCTTCGATCCCTATGACACCACTTATTAGCTTGGTGACCTTGGACAAGCAGCCTATGCTTCCTCTGCCTCAATTACTCTATTTGTTAAGTGGGGGTAATTTTTTTAAAGATTTTATTTATTTGAGAGAGAGAGTGAGCACAAGCAGGGTGAGGGGCAAGGAAGGAGCAGTCTCTCTGCTGATCAGGGAGACAATGGGGAGCTCTGTCCTGGGACTCCAGGGTCATGACCTGAGCCAAAGGCAGACACTTAACTGACTGAGCCACCCAGGCACCCCACGTGGGGGTATTAATAGTACCCTTTCCATGGGTCTGTTATGAGGATGGGGTGAGTTTATTCAAGTAAAGTACTCACAGGAAGTCTAGCGTAAGTTGAGCACGCAGGAAATCTTAGCTCTGACTATTTTGAAAATAATCACTTGCATTGTATGCTATGATATACTCTGGTTTGCTTAAAATAAAAATAATGGATTCCTCCCCTCAAAAATTGTCAAGTAATTTATCCATGTATTCAAGAAGAATATATTGAGGGCATATGAAGAACTGATGCAATGCTAGGCATTGTGAGACAGACAAAACATAAGTAAAACACACAGTTGGCTCTCAGCAAACTTAAGGTCTTCTAGAGAAAATGCATGAAGTAGAGAAAGGTCCAATAATAGAAATAAATATTTATTTAAAAATATGTATTGGGGCACCTGGGTGGTTCAGTGGGTTAAAGCCTCTGCCTTTGGCTCAGGTCATGATCCCGGGGTCCTGGGATCAAGCCCCGCTTCGGGCTCTTTGCTCAATGGGTGCCTGCTTCCCCCTCTCTCTGCCTGCCTCTCTGCCTACTTGTGATCTCTGTCTGTCAAATAAATAAATAAAATCTTTAGGAAAAAAAAAATATGTATTGACCAACTACCACATACCAAATTTTATGTAAAGTAGGTAGACTAAAACAGTCCTGCCAGGTAGATATTATTTTCACCATTTTACAACTGTGGAAACAGGAGCCCAGAGAGATCAGGTAACATGCCCATATCACGTGATTTGCAGGTACTGTCACAGGTAATTTGCAGTCACATAATTTGCACAAAGACTTGAAATCATGTTTTTCTGATCTCACAGCCTGTGCCTTTTCTGCTCCACTCCCATAATTCCAATTCATTAAATTTGTGGTCTTGGCTTGGAAGTTGGAAGCCCCAGATAATGACTGGTAACCAAGGAAGGGCTGAAATGGGAAACGTTGTGTAGAGATCTTTAGAAAATGAGAGGGAAAAAAAGATCTCAAGAGAAAATCCAAATCCTTGGCTCCATATTGGAGAACCTAAGCCTGGGCAAGGACAAAGGAGAGAGGTGGATGTGGTGGCAGCTGCCGGGTGGTGTCTGCTAGGGACACTGGGCAGACAAGCGGTACTGATCACCTGGACTCAATACGGGGAGGGTCTGGTCCAATCAGCAGCCTTCTGGGGGCGCAAGCATAGGGGGTGGCAGTGTGGTATCTGCAAGTTCCAGCGGGGGGTAAACAGTGAGCCAGAAAAGCAATTAAAGCAGAAACAGATGAGGATAATTAGAAGGGACAGCTCCAAAGGGTAGAAGGAGGCAGTGAAACTATAACAGAGGATTGAGCTATTTCTGTCCATCCCTTGATGTCTGGAAAAATGGTCTTTTTGGTCCAGACAATGGTACTACGCCCTAAATAACACCGCAGCTGTTCTCTGTACTGTCCCCCTAGTTTGGATTCAGTGGCATCTCCTGGATTCTGTTCCTGAATTTCCCTGAACAGAACAATGGTCTTTTAGACATCTCCATGTGGATGTTCCATAGATTCTTAACTCTACTGCCTCAAAATTCAATTTCTCACCTCTTCACACAAAGCCTTCCCCTTTCTTGGTATTCACCATTTTAATTTAATGGCACCAAATCCATCCACTCATCTAACACTGAAGCTAGTTCTACGTTTCAATAATAAAATGCTTCTCTCAAGCTTTCTGTTTCTGTTTATGTGTTCCCCCTCTCTTCTCTATCCAAGGTCAAATGAGTCTATTCTCTGGATGAAGTTATGTCACTGCCATTACGGAGTGGGTAAGGAGCTGTTGGCCCATAGAGAACCCAGGAAAGTGCTGCTGGCATGTTACGCCAAAGCCAGTAATTTGCCAGGGTTTTTTCCCCATAACTTTATAACAATCTAGGAGAAATACTGAAAAGTGTCTTTTGGGAGAGAAAAGAGGGTCAGAAAAATTGGGGACATCCAAAAGCTTCCAAAAAGAGAAATGAAAAGGTATGAAGAAAAAGAAACCTTTCCCTCTTTGTGATTCTGTGTAGAGAACTTTATCATAAGGAAATGGGCTTAGAAGCTTCTCAACACTGGCTGTGAAAAGGTGAAGGCTGAAAATGCAAATTGGCCAGTCTTTTCTTCTTTCATTCTGCTGTCCCCCCTGCTCCTTTAACCTCTTAGATGTGTATCTTCATTATGTATGACAGAGAGGTCATAATTGCATAATATGGCTTTTCACTAAAGCCCTTATAAATTGAACTTTTATTGATGTAGCCCCAAAGCCTTGGGGCAATATTTATATTATGAAAGCACTGACATCATTTCATATAATTTAGTGTTCTTGGCATACTCAAGAGCCAAGAACAAAACCTAGGATGCCACAGTTCAGGCCAGAGGTCTGCTGGCAGGGCTCTCTGTGGGAAACTTTTTGTGCATCTGATCAGATGTAGATTGAAGGTGCTACAAATTTCTAAATTGCATTTGCCAGAAGTTTACTGGAGGTTTTAAAGGTTAAATCATACAAATCAGAGTGAAAAACCCACTTCTGTAATATAAGTTGATACATGAGCTTCCCTTTTGAACTACATTGCTCTAGTAATATATATACTTTTTAATTTGCCATGCTATCCTGGGTAAATTATATAAATGACTCCAAGTTCTGGTGTCCTCACCTGCACAGCAGGAGCAATAACTTTGCCTCATTCTCTCACCATTTTGAGGATTATACTAAGTTAATCCCAGCACATGGTGTATGCTCAAATCATGTTAGTTGGGCAATAACGATAATAATTCTACCAGTGGACTTCTAATTTTGAGAAGGAATTCCAGGAATGAACCCCTGGAAAACTTAACTGCTTCTGCTGTTACAGGAAGGGGTAGGGAAAGAATATCTGCAAATTCATAGAAGATGCTTGGGTTTTGCCTTGTCTTTCTTAGCTACCCCTTCTATTTCTTTTAAATCAAAGTACTCTAGGCACATAATCTGAAAAGTCAAGTAGGACTTCCAGAATGATGGTGGAAACAGCAGCCACCTGTACCATCTCCTTTCCACCCAAATCCCTGCTCCGAGGTAATCCTTGAACTCTTTAGTTCTGGCATTACTAAATAACATGCTGGTGGTGATGTTTTTCTCTCTTTCCTTATATTTCAGTATTAGGTTGTATCCATTGGCTTCTAATTACAGGAGATAAAATGGCTGCTTTTTAAAATTTTACACACACACACACAAACACACACACAGACGCGCACTTCTCCTTATCTGCTAGGAGACTTACATCTAGCATCTCTATTTTTCCATCTCGGTCTCCATTAAGCCATATGATGTGCTGTGATTACATTCACCTTATTACACATTTTAGTTGCCACACAGATTACACATACCATGTTTTGGGCTTGTTTTTTCAGCTTCTCTGTTTTCTAGGTACCTATTATTACTGTACTCAAATTCTCAGCCTTATCTATCTATAAGACTGCTGTAAATATAATCTCAAACATATCGGGTAATTTATCAATTCATTTTTTTACTTTGGGTCATGTCCCTGTCACTTTCTGCTACTTTGCTCCAATCTAAATGGGTTGCCGGTTGGGAGTACTACCGAGCTGCTCTTGGAATTTCCTTCACCATTATCCTGGAATTTCTCCCTTCTCTTGTAGCTCCTTGTTGTGGATTGTGGATCCCACATCTTCCTTGTTTTTGATTTAGTTCCCTGTTTCAGCAGCAGGCATATATATACATACATATATTATACATATATATTATATATAATTATATATGTATATATGTATATATTATTACATATATATTATATACATGTGTATATGTATACATATGTATACATATACATATACATATATTATATATGAATTCATATATAATATACATATATATGAATATATGTATATATATACATATATATGTATGTGTATACATATATATTCATTCTAGTAGCTATCCAACAAAGATGCACGCAAGGTTTACTGTTTGAGCCCTTATAAGGCAGAAGCTGTGGGTTGCTCCCAACTTCTCTTCTCTCAGAATGATGGAGTATTTAGCTGAGCCCGTGACTAGCTGCCCAGAATGAAGATTAAATTTTCTAGCCTCTTGAGCAGTTATGTGGGAATACTGTGACTAAATCCTAGAGAATAAACTAGGAACAAAAGCATGGGGACCTTCCATGAGAGAGAGCTGGAGTGCACCCTTTTTCATACTTAGAAAGTGGGTACCACCCTGAACCATGGGGACATGGCTCAAATCTAGGGATGATGGGGCAAGAAGTTGTAAGGAGTCTGGGTCCCAGAGGACATCATTTATAACCCTGTGCTTTTATATAAGAGAGAAATAACTTCTGTCCTCAGGGATAAACTGATCCTACAATTATAGCTTTCATGTGAGAATTCTTTATCTTTACACTTGACTGAAAATTTGGTTGAGTTTAGAATTCTAGGTTGGAACATTGTCCCTCAGCATTTTGAAGGTTTTTCCTAGCTGCCTTCTAGCTTCTAGTATTATTGTTGAGAAATCTGTTGCTATTTTGATTCTTAATACTTTCAGTACAAGCTTCTTATTTTTAATCTCTCTCTCTGGAAGTTTTTATGCTCATTCTGATATTTCATGATGGCCTGCTTTGATATGGGTCATTTTTCATTTGCTGTGAAGGGAATTTGAGGGAACTCTTCAAAACAGAAATTCATGTATCTCTGTATTAGGAAACTTTCTTCTCCTTTCTATATTTTTTCTGGAAGTCCTATTACCTGGTTATTGCACTGTTTAGATTGATCTTCTAAATTTCTTCTATGCTTTTCATATTTCCCAACCCTTTATCTTTTATAAATTCATATTCTTACACGCAACCCTTCTATTGAATTTTTATTTCTTCATTTTTCACTCATAACACACTCTTTGTTCTCTGAATATATCCTTTTCAAATAGTGACCTATTTTTTAAGGATAATGATTTTTTTTTTCATATTTTTTCTCTTTCCTGAATTATCTATTCCCTCTGAATGTCTTTTTATCTTTGCTTTGGTCTCTCTCTGTCATGCTGGAGCTTTCTTTAAATATATTTGGCCATATGTTCATATTTAAGAATGATCTACTAAAAAGCAGACTCTGAAATCTGTGTGTGTATAGGGTGGGGGAACAGGAGTTTCTCACAATGCACAATGTAGGTTTTTGCTTACATCTCCTATTTTAAATATGATGCCTCATCCCTGACCACCTGGCCTTCTCTCAACCTGAGTCCCTGTTCAATTTCTCCAAAGACTAAACTTGTTTTTCTTCAGTCTTGAAAAAAACTAATCATATGTTCAAATGAAGTTGGAGGGGGGAGTAGGGATCTAATTTCTCTTATTCCAGGAATGTCAACTGATCCACTGCCTTTGTTTTCAAATCTACCATCACCCCCTTCTCCTGTGGTATCTGGTGCCTCCAACTTTGGAGACTTTTCAAGGCTATCACTAGGTTTCCACTTTTTCTTCTCTATTTAGTCACTTACCTCTCATAGACTGTCTTCTACTTTTGAAAAAAAAATGCATATTGACAGTCTGTGAGCCACTGATGGACAATTAATGGACATCATCTTGCCCCTGCCCTCTCACAGCTTATGTTTTAGGTGAGGAGACAGATAATAAAGACATAAAATATGTCTAATGATACTAAATGCTATGGAGAGAAATAAATTAGGGTGAGAGAGAGAGAGAATGAAGAGAGTGTTATTTTTATATGGAATGTGCAGGGATCTTTCCCATGAGGTACATTTGAAAAGAAACCTGAAGAAAGTTGGGGAAGGACATATGCAGATTATTTAGGGGAAATGGACTCCAAGCACAGACACATTCAAATGTAAAGCTTCTGAAGTAGAAGTAGGAGCCCTATGTCAGCCTGTGTAAGGAACAGCAAGGAGCAGAGGAGGAGATGTCAGAGACTATCGGTGGTGAGTGTTTGTGTGGAGTCTTGTAGCCATGGCCAGAACAGTAGACTTTAAGTCAGATTGGAGGCTATTGATGGGTTTTGAGTGGGGAGTCAATGATTAAGCTTACACTTTATATCCAATGTTGTCTCCCCTCCTGTCTCTTGGTCCTTGTGAACTTTTTATTCTTTGTGATTTTCTTGAGGTTTGGTTATGGTATGTAAGAATTCAATTCAAGTATTTTAAGAAACTTTTTTTTTTTTTTAAGATTTTATTTATTTGAGAGAGAGCTTGGGATGGTGCAGAGGGAGAGAATCTCAAGCAGACTCCCCGCTGAGCTTGGGCTTGATCTCATGACCCTGAGATCATGAGCTGAGCAGAAATCAAGAAATCAAGAAATCAGTGCTTAACTGACTGAGCCACCCAGGGGCCCCTTAGAACAGGGACTTAAGTTAAAAGTGGAATAATCTGCCTTGAAAGTCATAAAAGCATAGATGATCACAGTCATAGCACAGATGAACTAAACCAAATGGATTTTGTTTTCTGTGAGTCCCTGTGGATCATCCCAGTAAAAATGAGCTAACGAGACAAAGTACATTCTTGGACTATCTCATAGTCCAATGGTTCTCACCTGGGGTTGAACCTACTCTCGTGGGGGCATTTGGAAATGTACTCACTCATCCCGGAGGAGGCAGTGGAAAAGTGTGAAGACTCTATAGTTTTCTTGCTGAATGAAGTTTCCCTTTCCTGCTGCCATGGTTGTGCCACAAAGAATTATACTGCTCCTAAATCCGATAGCATGCCTACTAAGAAAAAGCTTTCATCCTTCCCTCAAGAAAGAATCCAAGAATCCCAAACTCCTGTATCATTTGAGGATGTGAGTGAGTCTGGGGTCCCTGAATCTGGCTCTAAGCATGTGGTTCCCTAGGTGTATTGATTTACACATGGAGGTATACTAGATCTCATTAACACTGGAGTTCAAGCCATCACTTTCCCTAAGCCAGATTGTGTCAGCTTCTTCAGGAAACACAAGCGGATCTTGCATTCACCACGGTTGTAGTCACATAGTTTCTGAATAAGTACTTGTGGATAAACCTGAACTCTGTTGCTAATTTTTTCACTGAGGCAATATACCTTTAAGTTACCATATCAGACTTTTTTTTTTAAAGATTTTATTTATTTATTTGTCAGAGATAGAGAGCGAGCTTGCACACGTAGGGGGAGCAGCAAGCAGAGGGAGAAGCAGGCTCCCCACTGAGCAAGGAGTCTGATGCGAGACTCGATCCCAGGACCCTGGGATCATGACCAGAGCTGAAGGTAGACGCTCAGCAGACTGAGCCACGTAGGCATTGCCCAAATCAGACTTCTGTAAATTAGTGTTTCTAATGAAAAATCAGCACAACTCATATGACTCTAGCTCCCATGTAGTAACACAACCTCCTTTCTGCCTCCAAACTCTGTGAGGCATAATTGCCATATGACTACAAAGCACCATGAGAATGTGAAATATTATGAAGAAGGAGGTGGGATAGGTCGTTATTACATAATGCAGTTCTTCGAATCATGGCTTGGCTGTAATGTGGAAGACCTTGGAGGCAAGCCCCAGAGTGCAGGACTGTGTCATCAACACACATCAACTCTAAGTAATGAAAACTCACCGCTTATAATCATAGATACAGCTGAGCCCACAGGAAATACCTAACCTGTAATCAATCTCCTCCTTGCTGTGGTCTGGCAGGACAGGTGATACCTGTCTTCATGAATTTTTGTGTGGGGACTTCATTTTTATTTCAGCATCAACATCACAAACCTTTATTGGCCAGTTGGAAACATGCTGATGGTCTATTGTGCTTTTGTTTGTTTTTATAATAGCAACAAACCATCCATGGCCGCGGAGATTTATTTATATGACAGCATTTTTCATGTGAGAGGTTATTTTCTTTTTAAGTACTTTCACAATCTTCCACTTGTTCGTCTTCCAGTGGTCTTGGGAAGGGGTTAGTAAAAAGGGACTCGATTTTATGAGAAATGGGGATTGGAAAGGCCAGGGTGTTAAGTAACTGACTCACCGATATCCCGGGTAAGTGGATAAGTAAATGGTTAACAACCTCATGGCGAACATCACAGTGAAAACATCGCATTCTTTGTGAGATTATGGTGCCATTTCTTTGCTAGAATATAAACATTTGGTTAGGTTTGTCTGTCTAGCCTTTCCAAAAATCCTTATCAAGAGCTTGCAACATGCCAATGTGTCAGGTGCTATGGCAAACCAGGATGTGGTTTATGCTACATTTTAAATCACTTTTGAAATAACTAGACAATCCCTACCGTCACTTAAAGTATCTAAAAGCAGAATAAATTAATACCTCCATATTTTAGAAAAGATACAGATTGTGTGAATAATTAATAGAACTCACAATTGATAATAGAAAGAAGAGGAAGTATTAAAGAAATGAGATAAAACATAACTTTTAATAGCATTAAGCGAATAAGAATAGGAAATGCAAAATGGCTTATTTCAGTATGAATATAATGCCCGTTTTGACTCTGTTGAATATGTAGAAATTAAGGTAAAAATATTGCAAAATAATGGTTATTTAAAAAAGAAGCAAGAATATCTAACACTCCAGATGAATTAAATATTTAAGTTCATATCAGAAATGATATTAATAGAGGTAAATTGCTTTATTATTTTGAGTCAGGGATGCTGACAATCATAAAGGAAAGGAAAGATAAGCATTATAAATTTCTATAATCAAAAGAACACCAACACAGACTAATGGCAGATTGCACCTAAGTTTCATGATGGCCTAATATTGGCAGTCATTAATATACCTAAGATATGAGAAACACTAACAAGGTAATAAAAAGATGTATACTCCAATAGAAAGATAAGCAAAGACCCTAAACAAGCAATTTACCAAATAAGAACTATATTTAATTAATAAATGGATGATTAGATATTTTCCCTCACTAGTAACCAAAGAAATGAAAACTTAAATGTCATTTTTCACGTATTAGATTTGCAAAGTTGAAAGGAATTGAAAATATCCAGTGTTGAGGAAATTGTGAGAAAGTGGACATGCTTGTCAGTGGAAACAAATCAGTATGGTCTTTTCTTCAGACATCAATCTGGCAGTAGATTCCAAATATTTTTAGATACATTCCTTATGCCTATTCCTTATTAGGAATTCTAAAGACAAACAAGTGCATTAAAAGATAGATACGTTAATATTCAAAGCAGCAATATTAACAATGTTTTAAAAAGAGAAAAGTCAAGGTGCACCTGGGTAGCTCAGCCGGTTAAGTGTCACTCTTGATTTCAGCTTAGGTCAAGGTCTCCAGGTCATGATCTGGGAGTCGTGAGATGGAGCCCTCCATTGGGTTTGCGCTGGCCATGGAATCTGCTTAAGATTCTCTCTCTCCCTCTTCCTCTGTCCCTCCCCTGCTGCCTCTCTCCCTCTAAAAAAAAATTAAAAAGAGCAAAAAGTCAAGGAAAAGGAGATTATTTTAAAAATTATAGTTGGTCCGTACAGTATTAAGTGGCCATTAAAATGATCTTCTATACGTATATATTCATCTTTTCCAAAATAATATTTTTCTTGCATAGAACTCTCTATACTCTCAAACAATTAAAGAATGAACATGCCCCCTAATACCCAAAAGCTTCAGAGATAACTCCTATTAACAGGCATGTGGTCTTTCAGGAGATTTTATATAAATATAAATGTATCGCTAACACAAATGACAACATGTTGAACACTGTTCTGTAGTTTGTTTTTACTTAAATACGTTGTAGACATCTTTCTCTGGATGAATAGTTGATATATGGTCATTAGTACAGAAAAATATTTACAACATTAAGGAGAAAAAAGATTATAAAATAACATCATAGCAGGGATTCTCCAATGGAGAGGTGGAAAAGGTGGGAGAAATGGCCAATCATTGATTCCTTTCTGTCTTGCCTTAAAATTTTGATTTGCCTTTGCAGGAGTCATGTTTGAGTAAGGGAACCATGTTCCCTTCAAGAAAGGTCCCCACATGGCTCTGAGTCAACAGCCCCATCCCCTCTTTCTAACATGGACTCTTCTCAGGTTGAAAATCATGGCTGTATTTTTTTTTTAAGGACCATAATATATATGAATACAAGCACAGAAAAATTATCCAGAGGAATGTTGACTATAATTATCTTTGCAAGGAAGATATTCAGGTGATTTTTAAAAAAAATATTTTTTGAATTTTGTATTTGTTGGATTTTTAATAAAAAATATGATTGTCATTTTAAAAAATGAAGAAAACAAGAAACTTGAAGTCCTTGAAAACCACTGCTGGAGAAATCAGGTGACAGCAGCCCAATATGCAACCACAATCAAAACAAGCTAAAAAAAAGTTCCTAACAATGCATATCCTTTGTACTAAACCATAATTACATGTTTGAACCCAAGAAGCTAGATAAAGTCAAGTGTATGGCATAAATGATCTAAAGGAGCAGAAAAAGTATGAGAATCTATAGTTGGACAATGATGGTTGAATATAAAAAAATATATGTTTCTAAAATCATGAATCTTATTAAAAGCATATAATCATCTCTGCCTCTCTGCCTACTTGTGATCTGTCTGTCAAATAAATAAATAAAATCTTTAAAAAAAAAAAAGCATATAATCATCCTATTAAAAAGGGGAATGTCCCATAAAATTTGTTAGAGAGGAATTTAGAAGAAAAACCTCTACTTTATATGAAGGACAGAAAACTTGGAATTCATTACTTCCAGAAGAGAATGGAGACTACATACATAAACTGGTTGAAGAGAGAATTATTGCATGATAAAATCTCCATTAAAAAATAATGGAGAATTTGAGCATATGACTCTACTTTAGTTTGAAATTAGGAGATTCAACCAACAATTCTCCATGAAATATCTCTTACTACTCTTGCCAGAGACAGAGACCTGAATTAGATTAATCTGGGTCTGACCAAAGGCTTTTTTTTAAATTATAAATTCCAAATTAATGTAGTATAAATTAATGATAGCTTACCATTTATTATTTGTACTTTAAATTGGTAATTTAAGGATACAAGTGAAAATATTAATGGGATAGTTTTTTTATTGCTCTGCTAGGAAGATTAAAAAATAATGCAAAGGCAATGCTAGTCTATTTTTTCTTTTCTATGCATTTGGTGTTTAAGTTTGACTTGCTGTTAGTAGGACTCAGTTGTGCTTGGGCCTAGTGTTTCTGGTTTCTGGAATTGGCAAGGTCACTCCAAAATAAAAGAACAAGTCACCCCAAGTAGAGAGAGAAAAATTATTAAGGAAGCTTTGAGCAACTATTACAGATAAAGGGGAAAGATAGGATTTAACATGGGGTGTGGCAAGGGAGGATAAGGGAACAGTATAAAAAGTGTTTGGAGAGGGAAAGTTTTGGCCAGGCCTATGGCTCATGGAGGGTCCTTTATTTCTGTTTCCTATTCGGAGAACTGTTCTTCCAGCTTGTCACTATTTTTTTCAACCTGACATCACCTATCATCCAGAGAAGGAAATTTCTTAATTTAAGTGGAAATGTCTTTTGCAAACTGATCCTTATCTTCCCTTTTGACTATTCTTCTTCTCCCCATTCCCATCCGAGAATTAGTAGAAATCTTCTTCCTGAAAAGCTATATCCGTCTTTTCAATTATCCAGGTATTGGCCCATTTAAATTTCTAATTCTTTGCTCCAATAGTTCCCAGAATTATGACAAGTCAGTCTTTTGTTAGCATGCTTCTTTCCTTGTTCCCTTTTCGCATGAACACACAAATGCCTTTCCATTTAGAAGCTCACCCATTCTCGGCTCTGTTCCCCCACCATCCCCACCCCTGTTGAAGTCATAAGTTTCTGAATATGACCCGGTAGTCTAGACACACTGTTGATGTGTTTATTGTCACGTACAGGATCTTATAAAATCAGAGACGTGCGTGTAGATGCAGGCCTGCTGGAGGATTTTGCAAGGGAGACGGTGACGCATGCGTCCGTGTTTTGTTCACTGGGCAGAATTGACCCCACAGGCTGTGAGATTGCTTACAATTTTCCAAATATTTCTAGGGGAAGAGTTAACAATGAGAAAGCCAGGCCTAATTGCTCTCATTTCATCAGTTAGTAACAATAGGGCAACACTCCTTTTAGTTCATATACTTGTCTTAAGAAACCATTTCTTTTGTTATAAAGGAGGCTGGTTTTTAAATGTTTACTTTATTATGCAGTTCTCTGCTTTTCTGAAACTCAGCTTTTAAAAGATTTAAGACAACCAGCCTGTAATATGACATACAGTCCAAATGGCACAGGAAAGGGATATCAACCACTTTCTACCAGCTGTTCTCTCTCTAGTCATTGTATTTATTTGTCATTCATTAAACCAATATGCATTGAGCATGTATTACACACCGGGCATAGTTTAAAACACTGAAAGAGACATATTTCTCAGGGACCTCAAGGATTAATGCAGCTCCCCTCATGTTATAACCTATGACACCATGAGAGAAATGCCAATGGAGATGTGTTTCTCTGCTTATGGATGAGGAAGATCATAGGAAGATGCCCATAAGTGTACAGAAGGGTGATATTCATGGAATTTTTAAATACTGGACAGGAATTTGCCAGGTACATGAGAGGGGAAGAGCATTCTAAGGAAATGCATCAACCTGCCAAAAACTTGGGAAATGTGAAGTAGACTGACATGGTTGGGTAACAGCAAAGAGACAGTTAAAGCTGAACCATCATGAGTTAGGGGCAAGTGCGCAGATATGGTTTACAGGGGAGAGAGCAATCAGATTGTCAAGGGCCTTTTATGTTCATCAAAGAATGGAGCAGATATATATATATATATTTTTTTTTTTTTTTTTTACAGGAGGGAAAACTCAGTGAAAGTTGTTAAGCAGAGAAGTGTCGTGTAAATTTTGTGTGAGGCAACTGTCTAGAACACAGATTCTGGACAAATGGAAGGAAGCCTGCAGGCAGGGAGGTCTGCTTGGAGGCTCCTGCAACAGAATAGGTGAGAAATGATGGGAGTCTGAAGTCAGACAGAAACTGTGGTCATGGAGTGGATTCCAGAGATATGCATAGACTCAGCCAGACGTAATGACTGACTTGGGTAAGTGACTAACAAAAATTAAGTGATCCCGAAGCTTCTGGCTTGGACACTAAAATCAAATGAAATGGAGCAGAATCAGGAAGAGGATAAAGGGTATTTAATATTGGATATGTTCAGTGTAAGATGTTGGGGATATATCTAGATAGAGATGTCTGTTAGGACTGTTAGGAGCTTAGAAATGCAAATCTGAAGTTCAAAGGAATGGTCTGTGCTAAAGACAAAAAGTCAAGAGTCATTAATCCATGGTCCCTGATGTTACAGGAGTGGATGCCACTGCCACGGGAGTGTGTGTGGAGAATAGGCAAGGGCAAGGAGACAATCCTGGAGGAAAACCAGAGTGTGAAAGGACCTAATGTAGAGCAAAAAAAGCCAAAGATGGGGTAGGAGAGAGAATGAATAGAGATAGAAGGTGATGAAGTAATCAGCACATAAAGAAAGGCAAGCATTCCAAATGGAATTTAATCTTTTGAATTCTGTGAAGAATCTGTTGCAATAGTAATTGATAAGCACCCATTACATTTTACAACTACAGGCCTCAGAGACTAACACAAGAACAATTTTCTGAATGAAGGATGGAGAAGCCAGATTGCAATGGATTCACCAGAGGAAAGGAGGGAGGCAGTGGTAACATCAGGGTGGGTTACAATCAAGAAGTGGAGTGTGAACAGAGATAGATGAGGGCAAGTTTTCTTTCCCTCTTCCTCTTTTCCTCTTCTTTTCTCTTGTTCTTTTTCTTTTCTCTCTTTCCTCCTCCTACTTGTTCTCTCTTTTCCTGAGAAATTCAAGTCTTTTAGGATAAAATAAAGGAAGAGGTGTTATTCCAAAGAGATGCTCTGTTTTGGGGTAGCTACTACAAACATCTGCTTTTGGGGACAATTCCTTCATAGTAATTTTTTTCATCTATAGTTATGTCTCCAGGAGCACTGAGCTGTAGAAAACCAGCCTCTATGTTAATAGCCCTTTGTCCTAGAGCAAGATTGTGCTGTATTTACAGAGAAGACTATGTGGAGTGAAGCCAGGCGCTAGAAATTCCAAGAATACTGAAATTGACAATCACTCAGTAAAATTTCTTTCAGTTCAGTGTGTAAAAATGTAGTACCTATCACAGTATTTTGAATTATTGTCTTTATTTATTCCACTTGAACAGTACTTTTAAACAGTACTTTTAAAGGTACTCAATAAGGATTTATTTTGTACAAAGTTGAAAGTGTTCTGGGTAATTTTATGACAATTATGTGTAACACAAGTGAGTCTCTCCTCAGGTTTCTTACCTATGTAAAAAGAAATGAAATGTATAAGGGGCTTTGAATCCATATGGTTCTTATATTTGAGAAACTTAAAACTTCTTTCAGAAATTACCTTAGTAATCCTCACAGATTTTTAGGTTATTTTTTTTCTGAATTCTATCATCACTTCAGGTGGAAAGTAAGATATGCATCATTATGACAAATTTTGCCTCTATCCCAGGAAACCTAACTTTTACATACAGTTTTGGCAGACTACATGGTTTTCTAAGTCCCACTAAAATCAACCACTCTGTAACTGCTTTTCTACTCACAGCCTCTATTTTTTCACAGGTGAGAAAATGTCTATGTATAGCTTTGCAGAATTTTAGGGCAGAGAGCAATCTTGAAGATTAGGACTGTTTGTTGCTAGTAACCAAACAGGAGAGTCATTTCTGATAATAGAAGCGGTGTCTTTGAATCCAGGAAGTTCCTATCACTTATCTCTCGTCTCTGCTTTGTTCTTCTTTGTCCAGTTCCGCTTCCTCTGGATCCTGGTCAGTAACACAGAAGACATGCTAAGACATGAACCCTGTTCAACAACACAAAATACTGAATCTCTCTCTCTCTACCACAGTTACAAAGTCCTGGGGAAGAGACACAGACTGATGCTCACTCACAGTCCAACCAACTGTGGGCCAGAAATAATCACACTGTCTAAAATGGCTTTCAGGAGGATGCCCCTGTAGTGTGGGGTGGGTTGGGAGTTATTAAGGGGGTGGTTGTAGGCTCAGCAGATATTCCAAAATATGCCCATCAGAAAAGCTACTCCCACCATGCCCACACCCCCTGCCACAAATACACCATTTTATAGGCAAGGAAACAAAGCTAGGTTATAAAGTGAGAATTCCCAACCCAGTACTATTTTGGTATGTGACTTGACTTTCTTGACAGTAGACGTATTGGGACTATACACAAACACCAGTTTGCTTCTGTCTGTATCACTCTGAAATAATCTTGTCCCCTTACCCTTATTTTCCCATTTATTTCTCTCAAATAAATTAGAGAAAATGCTACATGTAAGTTAGAGAGATGATTTTTCAAAAGATCTAACCCTAGTAATATATTGATTTATCCATTCATTTTTATGCTTAACAAGCACGCTGTCCATACAAGAGGGAGAGGGAATTATCTCTAGATCATGAGGACAAAAGAACAAAACACATGACCTCTGCTTTCCTGAAATAAATTTTCTAAATAATTGAGAAAATGGATCTGCATATAACAAAATAGAGAGTAGTAATGTAAGCCAAATAGATAGTAATAGATAGAGATCGTAATGTAAATAGATAGTAATTTTAGTAGATAGTAGATAGTAATGTAAGCCAAACTGCTTATAAATTACTGAAGAAACAGAAAATAAGAACAAAGACACAAATCTTCAGTTCAGGCCACTTTTAAACAGATCTTGAAGAAGATAGCGTTCATACCTCAGAGGGGGCCACATTTATGGCCCACAAGTTAAATCAGGTCTATTTCTGTTATGCCGGGCCAGTGTAGAACTTAAAAAACAGACAAACCAAAACAAACAAACAAAAAAAAACACCAAAAAACCCCCAAACCCTTAAATTGTAATGCCTTTTCATGGGACCAGCTCTTTTCAAGTTAGCCTTACTCTGTACTACTCCTTATATTTTATTCCATCCTTTGAGGAAAGAAATGGGCAAATCCTTTATTCTTGGGAGACAAATATATACAAAGGCAAAGAGAGGTGAGCCATGGATATGTGCCCATAAAATGCAATGTAATAGAACCTGGCCCGCATGAAGCTAAGAGACTATGGGACTATTGGCGAATTCTATAGATGAAAATGCATAGTTTTGGAAGGACCTGGTAACTGAAGCCCTTAAGGACTAGGGTTAAAGAATTTAGATTTTTTTTCTTCTCATTCTCGGGTCTGTCATTCTAAGTTCTTGAGTTATCTGAGTGATTTGAGAAAAGGTACTTGTCTATTGTCTAATGGTTAAACTTGAAGACAAAGGTATGAGCTCAAAACCTTTTCTGTCATGTAGGTACGAAATAACAGTTTGGGCCAAAGTGGTCGTTCTGACAATAGAAAGCCAGAAAGGAGAACTAGCAGGAAAGAGAAAATGCGATTAGACAAGAACAACACAGGAAAAAGAAGTTAAGAGGCTGCAGTTTCCGCGGAGGGGAAGAAAATTGGAGAGCAATGGCAGTGTATAACATTGTTTCAAAGGTGATGAAATAAATAAAAGCTGGTTTTCATATTAGCACACAGCAGCGATCCGTGCTGCTCATGGGTCCCTTTCCTGCCAGCACACTCACTCATGGCTCCAGCTACTTGACTCTGCTGCTTGTCAGGAAAAGAACAGGCAGCTGCATGGGGTCTTCTGTATTTTATTCATTACAGCTCCTTTTATTTGTTGTTTTAATGTATTTAATTTGCTAAATGATTACAGATGTTTTATATTACAATGCTAATAAGAAAACTATGAAAAGATGCCCAGCTTCTTTTAAGTCTGGTAGAAGTGGAAACATTTTTCCTTTTGCCTGTTCAAGTTTCAGTTGATCCTTTTTGAAAATGCTGACTGAAAATGGAGGGTCCCTACTGATTTTAAGTAGCAGGAAAGAGGAACAAATTTTAAGTGACCCTTTGAAGAAATCTTTACAGATTCTGCTTTGGGAAGCTTCAAGACGTTGAAAATTTGAAAGCCCCATGAAGACGATCACAAAATGCATTACTACTCTTTTCTGGGATCTTCATTACTATTTGAGAATGTTAAATGTACGAGAAATGCTTATAACACGCCAACATCACTTGGTGTTAGTAGTTGTTGGTGTGTGTGAACATCTGAGACCCAGCTTTTGTGGGTGGCTTTTGTGGGCCGTACACTTCACATTGAACAAAGGGAAACAGTCTCCCCAAGAACTGTATTTATGTGTGATTCATATACATGGATTAGAACACTTAGGGAAAAACGCAACAAAGAAAAGCAACTTTCCCTCCGGGCTTCATGATTTACACAAATTAAATTTGTCACTGTTAAGACAGATAGGGCAGGCTCACTTATGATTGTGCGCCCCCAACCCTGGGCTGCATTGAAGCTTATGAGATAGCCACAGGTAACTACAGTAGATTTTCTTTGAACTCGTCCTCTAATTGGAGTCCTGTCCCAGCAGAAAGCAGCTGAAATTTAATTAAGGGACAGGAAACTCCCAAGTCTAATTTTGTCCTGGAGCTGCTCTGTGGGTTGTCTCTCAGGCCTTCAACAGCTGTTGAGTGAAGGTTTTGGCGCAGATGATGATGGCTGCCCGGTGAGGCCCCTCCCAGTCAGGATATGGCCAGGTAGCTCATTTCAAGGTCGGCTAAGTCTCCATCTCCGTGGAAGCTGTGTTGCACTGGTAGACTCCTGCTTGCTTTGATGCAGTTTTTGAGGGCACCTTCAAATAAGGGCCCAATTTAGTTGTGGTAGAAGTCAAGTACTTTAACAAAGAACTCAATTTTTCTTTCTGCTCTTCCAGTTGAAAATTTCCTAGTTGTGTTTGATACTAGATACCCCCAAATTATCAGGTCATCTGAACCCAATGGGGAAAACTGAAATGCAATTAAGTGAGAAAATACATGTAGAAGATATCTTTGCAAAGAGTGAGGAAAATTTAAGATGTTATCAAAATACTTAACAAAAACAAACTTCTCAAGACACATTTATAAATTTCTGTAAGATTCATGCCAAGAGGATAGCAGAACTCCACTTCTAATGGCTCCTTGGAGAAAGCCCAATGTGCTTAGATGGGGTGCATCTTCCCTCTGTAGTGAGTTTCTTCCAACCACTCTCCCATGCCTGAGGAAGATCTTTTACCACCTGATTGGCTTAGATAATTATATAGAACACACCTGATTTTTAGCAATCCAATATACTAATCTGCAGAACAGTGTACTGTGTAAATATCATACCTACTAGGCAGTGGCTCCAGGTCATAATAAAAACATTGTGTTATTCTTTTCATAACATGAAAAGCTTAATTGGCCATGAATAATGTCTACTTTGTCATATGATCTAGTATGTTCATAACTGCTTGCAAGTTGAACTGGACTAAATTTTTGGAATGGCTAAATTCCCGAAGCTTTAGTTCCAAATGACAGAGTCATGTGGTGATCCAAGGCTGGGTCTTAGACTGAATGATGTCAGGACTACCCTTCAGGTATAAAGCAAAGATCTCCAGTGCTGCTCTTGTTGGCTTGCCTTCATGAGTATATGAGCTGATGGACATCAAATGGAGCTGAGGAGAAATGTGGTATCACTTCTAACATATAATAAGCCGTCAGACAACTGAAAGCCATATTTGGTGCCAGCACTTAACTCCTTCAACTGTGTCATTCATTGCAAAGTATAAGGGGGGTGGGTGTTGAAATGGGAATCATTTTGACCAGATTGTGGGCAGAGGCTGAGCTTCACGATGTATTGACACGGGTGACTTGCATAGCCCATGGATGTTCAACTTTTTGTTTTTTCGATGGAAAATATATTTGCATATGGAGTAGATACGATAGTCAATATCCTCAAATAACCAATTCTGACTTTCTCAACATGACTGATGCTTCTAAAAAACTGGACATTTGACTTCAAATGAAGGAACAGTGGGATAATTCACTCTTCTTCCAAATATGTTGTTTTGAGTAAATGCAGCTTAAGAATCTCTCTGACATATTGTTACCATATTACTGTGTGCTGTAAATGCAACAGACTGGTTAAAGACCAAGTCCTAACCGCAACCATGTATTTCCTTTGTTTTATATATTTAGGTCAGACACTAAACATAGCTTTAACATATTTTCTTTGTGGTTTAATTTCCTTTGTGATTATTTCTTTTATTTAATGGGAGTGTAAAAATGTCCCAAGGAGTAGAAACAAATTGCAGCTCATTTTTAACATAGGCATCGAGAGGTACTCTGTTAGTTTGCCTTTGGGTCAAACTTTCAGGATCTTTTCGGGTTAAAAATGCAACAGTGAGACATTTACATTTTCTTAACAAAACATAGGGGCCTATATTCATGTGGCATTCTTTCATACCCCCTTGGGCCTAAGTCTTATAACAAACAAGGAAGGAGAAAATGTGGGCTCCACAGTGACTCTCAGTGTATCTCTGGTCTGCACCTCCCTAGAGACGCCCGGGAGGCGCCTGCTCGTGGCACCACCCCGCCACTCATAATGACTCCCCGGAGATGTGCAGGGATTCCTGGACATGTAAGAAGGCAAGGCAGACTAAGTCATCAGGGCAGCACCCCAGGACCACCATGAACTTCACAGCAGTGCAAAGGGGTGTGTGTCCATCTCCTAAGTGTTAAAGCTGCAAAGAGGTTTTTCATTACTGTCCAGCTTCTTAATGTGTTTGCTTCCGGCACTTCCATTCAGTTTATACCCTGATAGTGAACAGGTCTGTTTTAATGGTATTTGTAATTCTCCTTTCTCAGTAAAAGTGTTGAAATATTTGCTTCTTAAACAAGACAGAAGCTTTCTTTTTCTTTTCTTTCTTTTTTTTTTTTAAACACTTACCTGCTTAGTGAGTAGCAGAAATATGGTTTTTTATACTTTGGTCTTTATGAACATAATGTATTCATCAAATCCTAAAAGGCATCCCTAATAGAATATCCTTTGATTCTACCCAGGACTTAATATATTTAACACCTGGGTAAATTTAGAGTTCTTTTGAACTAAATGAAATCACTGAGAATCTAACAGTTAGCAGACAGCTGTTAATAGTTTTAACAACTACTTGCAGTTGCCCAGGGGGAAGAAAATGTGGTCCATTTCAAGTCCTTTTATAAAATACAGTGAATTACAATGGGCACAATAGTTTCACATTAATGAAGGGAGACCTGTTTATTTTAATAGGACTATTATTTCAATTGTTAAAAAATTAAAAATTATCATTTTGATTTCCTTGAAATAAAAAAATAAGAATCCTAGAAGAAATAGACCCATGGTAAAAAATGAGTAATGGTTTTCTTCCTCTTCATATTCTCATTATGGTTGGAGAATATATTTTGAAATGACATAGACACATGTACTTCTAAAAATATTTTTTATTTGAATCACAAAGTACAATTATTCTAAAATTGTACTAAGTCAATATTATGTTAAATTAATAGCAAAAATAAACAGGCAGATAATTTTAACAGTCTCTGTCTTTTTCTAGGAAGATGTATGATATTTGAGAAAAGGAAGACATAATTATTAAATGAATATTAATCTAAAATATATAAAATTATTAAAATCAGGGACTTAAATAGCTGATTTTTCATTTTAATATTAATAAAACTTGCCCAAATTCTTGTTTCTTCATCCAAGAAAGGTATAATTCACTGTACCACCTACCTAATTTGTGAAGATATATTTTATTATATGAACAAATAATTGCATATAAACATGATTACACAGATTTAATTCACAATGTTTAAGACTAACCATACTGATTTTAATAAAAATATTTCTCTAATAAAATCTTACTACTAACCTTTTTTCATGAAACATGTGTTTCCACCAGTTCCAAAGACCTGGTAATCGTTCATGCAAATGAAAAAAAAAAAGTATATGTTTTCCATACATGCATAAGTTGTTCCACAAACATCTGGTAACGAAACTTTGAAAGCTGCTAGGTTCTGAGCCAGCCCAGGTGTTCACTACAACATCTCTAGAACTCAGCAATTGCCTGCAGTAATTTGTTGCAACTCGTATTGGCATTTTTACGGTTATGATGAGGCAAAGGGTGATGACATCATGTTCTAATGTTACGAAGGTGCTGTGAATTCAGTGTGAAAATTCCATCAATGAGTGACTGTTACTGAAATTGACTACATTGGTGGCCATTGCATTTTGCCAACTGAAACATCTGGGCACAAGTTAGTAGTGGCGCACCTTGTAAATAACTTAATTGAAATTAATTGCCAGAAGTTTGCAGCACCCTAGGTAGTTTATAAGTACTAGTTCTTACTCTACTGCAATGTTTTGCACTTGAGAATCTTGTATTCTCAGATTCTGTTTTAGCAGCTTGGGATGCAAGTGAAAAGTGTAGAAAATACATGATGAAACAGCAGGACTGCAAGGAAATTAACATTATATGTAGAGGAGAAAACATTACTATCTGTATACCTACTTTCACCGATAAAGTATTTTTCTCACAGAAATAATTTCCAAATTAATGTATAAAGCAGCTTTTAAAAAGAGGGCAGTTGAGTGATTAGATATAGGTCTCTATTTCTCCAGAAAGAAACATCTAGTATTTTGCCCATTTTGCAAATATTTTTTTTTAAAGATTTTATTTATTTATTTGACAGATCACAAGTAGGCAGAGCAGCAGGCAGAGAGAGAATGGGGGAAGCAGGCTCCCTGCTGAGCAGAGAGCCTGATGCAGGGCTCCATCCTAGGACCCTGGAATCATCCATGACCTGAGCCGAAGGCAGAGGCTTTAACCCACTGAGCCACCCAGGTGCACCCCATGTTGTAAATATTAAATGCTTATTGTGTTGCTACAAACGTATAGGATTATTATATACTATAAATCCATATATTGGAAGAGACAAAGAGGCTGTTCTGTGGAAAAACTAGGAGACTGAATAGGAAATATGGGTCCTATTGTTGCTATACATATTCTGAAGCATTTAGAGTAATTTTCTAAGTTATTCATAGCTTTATGCGTCATAAATCCAAGGAAAGGTAACAGAACAATTACTAGGATATTGTAGTCAACAAAAATGAATTATTCCATAAATATTGATGTCAATTTCTTGCTTCTTCGCTTAACTCCTCTTACCTTTGAATTTTTTTTTCTAAAAAACGTTCTGCAAATGTAAAGCTGTTTAAAGATCTTAAATGTTGACAGTTTAAAATTCATATGAAAACCCAGTTAGTAAACTAGAGTATACATTTGCCTTGAAAGTACCACAACTTATATATTACAATATAAACTTCCATAATGCCCTCAATATTGCAAAAACTTTTATAAAACCTTGGTTTTAAAAAATATATATTGTTTTATTCTGGATGTCCATTATGAAGTTCTAATTAAATTTCTTTAGAGTTTAATGGGGGAAGTTTTTCTAACTAGTGTGATACTTATTATTTAAACAGAAAAGTGTGTAACTTAAATATTCTCCATCTGCCACCTGCGCTGCCTAGAAGGTTAAAGCACTCTCTCCCTCTCTTTTTTTTTTATGAATCAGTCGTTATCCTGAACCCAAACTTTCTGGTTCAACCAAATTGCTTTTTCTGCCCTTTTCCCTTTTATATTTCTTGGCATTTGTGCTCTTATACTTGCTTTGATAATCAGTTTTATCTGTATTTTCTATGTAGATGAAAGTACATAGGTTTTAGAAAATAAATACTCTAGAATATCTAGGACTATCAGTTGATACTTTCATATAAAATATTTACAATTCAAAAAAATCTATTCTTCCAAGAGCTGTGGGATATTTCAAATTTGAATTTTTTCTCCTTATAGCTCATGATAACAAAAGTTATATTTTATATAACAATCTTTTGCTTTGTTTTTGATACCAGAGACCCTAATGTTCACAAATGAGCTTTTGATATGACAATACTACCTAGCTATTCCCAAAAAAGCTTTGAATTCTTTTTTTGAGCAGAAAGAAAAAAAAATTTATCTCTATACTTGGTCATAAAAGTAATCTTGGTGCTTTGTCATGATGGACATATTGTTCAGGCAAAGTGAGTTCAATGCACTATCCAAATGCAAGAAAGAATTCCATTTAATCTTTGCTTTTGTTAGGAACAAGCGTGGAGAGTATGGGCAAAAAAGCAGCTTTAACTTATGGTTTTAATCGTAAACATTTGAATCCCTGTAAGTTTCCCTGAGGTTAATATTTTAATGGTATCAGATCAAATTAAATAGAGAATATGTGGAAGGAATGGTAGGCAATTAACAGAGCCATACAAAATCAATGACAGTTGTTTTTTAATCAGATTTCCACTCAGCTGCTTTTCACTACAACTGAATGTATTTTACAAGAAAAATGTATAAATCTTTGGAGTGATAGAGCTATATGATCTTGGGATTTATCTTTATGATTTAAGGAATAAAATAAGTCCCTGTCCTTAAGGATTTTGCTATTAATAAAAACAGTTACATTTATTAAAGCTATAAAAGAGCCTGAAGTAGAAAAATGAGTCAGGGATTTTGCTAACGAGTTGCAGAACCGACAAACTATTCGCGAAAGTTGTTAGGAGGCAGTCCCGAGCAGTGCTAGAAATAATGAACAGAATGTGAAGGAAATACTGAAGAAGCAGGCGAGCTAAAAAGAGATCTTTCAACTGGAAATAAGTGAAGAGTTTTAATTCTTGGATCAAAGCATTTTTATTGCCATATTCCACCATTGGTTTTTTTTTTTTTTTCATACATTGTAGTAAGAGAATGATTTCAATCCAAAGCAAATGCAATGGCCCTGAGGAGGTCATAGAACATTGAGGGAGTAGGAAGATTAGGAGGATGGCAACTGATTATGAAGATCTGTTCTTTCATTCAATTAGTTTAGAAGCACCTATGATCCTTCAGGTCCCCCACCTGACTCTATGTCTATGGAGGCCGGTGAGGCTCCAGCCTTAACCTGTACTTTGTGATCATTATAACTATCCTAAGTTATTGAAATATGTTAGATTAGTTACATTTTATTTTAGAAGACAGATAAGTACAGAGACAATAAAGCTGATCTAATTTTAGATGTCAAGATAACAGTTATGCTTGGCAAAGAGGGGAGATGGGTAGAGAAAGGATATACAGAAGAGGCCTTTGAGATTCTGGTAGTTTGCTTCTTGATTTGTATGTTGGTTCAATGGGTGGTTGCATATTCACTTTGTGAATATTCATTGAATATACACTTAGGATTTTTGCACTTTCCTTAAGTATATATTAGTAAAAATTTACATGGAATTAAGGAGAAAAAAAGAGAACTGTTTACTGCCTTCCTTTTCTTTTTTTAACCAACCTTTCTTATCTCTTTGTTACTGCTCAGCTTTCTTATCTGTTACTGCTCATTCCTCTGTAACATTCTAGGACACTTCCTATGATTGAGCTCTCTGTAAGATTGCTAATGACAGAATCACCATCTCTGAAGGTCACTCTTTAATCTTTACCTCCTGTACTGGCTCTGGTCCTTTTGACTTTCTATTTTTTCTCTAAATTAGAATAGTTCAAAAAATTTTTGTTCTGGGGCACCTGGGTGGCTCAGTGGATTGGGGCCTCTGCCTTCCGGTTGGGTCATAATCTCAGGGTCCTGGGATCAAGCCCTGCATGGGGCTTTCTGCTCAGCAGGCTCTCTCTCTGCCTGCTGCTCTGCCTACTTGTGATCTCTGTCAAATAAATAAATAAAATCTTAAAAAAAATTCTTTTTCTTTTGATTTGGCTTTTGTAACACCATACTTCCCTGTTTCTTTTTCTAATCATTAAATTGTCACCTCTTAGCCTCCTTCACTAGATTTTCTTCTAGCCATTCTTTAAATATTAATGTTCTTCTGTTTTCTCAACATTTTCTCCTTGCTCTACCTTCTTCCAGGGGAATTTGATTCAGAGATTTTGTGCTTTTTTGGTTGTTGTTCTTTTTTGTATTGGGGGATTTTTTTTTAATCTTTGTTTTAACTACAGTTTATTGATAATGCTCAAATCCTTATTTCCACCTCCAAAAACTTGTTATCTAGTTCCGTATTTTAGATTGTCTAAGACTTAGCATTTCCACCTGGTTTTCATATAAATAGCCCAAACTAAGTTTCAAACTGAAATTATTGTCTAAACTCCAGAAGTCTGCTTTTCCTCCTTTATTTCCTGTCTCAATTAGCAGTTCATCTTTAACTGAGTCATTCAAGGTTGATATTTCTGAATAATTCTTTATTTCGTCCCTTCTCTCTTTTAACTCTCACATGAATAAACCACCATCTGTGTTATTAGTACCAATTAAATATTTCTCAAATTGAACCTCTCTTCTCAATTCCATTGAAATAGGTATAGTCTGGACTGTCATTATCTTTCCTCCCCCAGAATATTTTTATATCCACATAAGTAGGTTCCCCGCCTAAGGGGAACATCTTTCTTACCTGTTTTTCACATTGCTGCTGGAATCATCATACCAATATACGGCACCATTCAAAGGGCACTTCCTGCTTGCACAGCTACAGGGCACAGCTGGCTAACTCCTTTTTTAACATGTTTCTTTTGAGATGCAAAAAACGGTTAATGTCAGCAACAGCACAGGAACCTATGGAAGAGTACCACTCACCTATCATAACATTCAAGAGATTTTCTTGGTTATAGTGTAAGTGGTGCCATATTTTTAAAAAGAACATCTCCTGGGACGCCTGGGTAGCTCAGTTGGTTGAGCAGCTGCCTTCGGCTCAGGTCATAATCCCAGCGTCCTGGGATCAAGCCCCACATCGGGTTCCTTGCTCGGCAGTGAGCCTGCTTCTCCACTGTCTGCCTGTGCTCGCTCCTGCTCTCTCTATCTGACAAATAAATAAATAAAATCTTAAAAAAAAAATCTTTAAAACAGATTTTTAAATTAAATTAAATTAAATTAAATTTTAAAAGATTTAAAAAATCTTTTAAAAAAGATCCTATGTATTTTAAATAAAATTCAGGAGACCCTGATTTCTATAAAATAACAGAAGAAAGATCAGAGGGCAAGTCTGTAAATTGAGACAAAGAAAGGTAATTAAAAAAAAAAAAAAAGGACCAAATTTCCAAGTAGTTGAATTAGAAAAAGGGGATTTAATTAATTAAAAATGCAGTGGGATTTTACAAGATCTTAATAAGAAATGAAGCAACATTACAGGAAATAAAATTAGTATTTAGAAAACAAATATAGAGGGGCACTCAGGTGGCTCAGTCAGTTAAGCATCTATCTTTGGCTCAGGCCATGATCCCAGGGTCCTGAGATTGAGTACCACCCCCCCTGCCCGCTCAGTAGGGAGCCTCCTTTTCTCTTTCCTCCCTGCTCATGCTCTCTCTAGCTATCTCTATCTCTGTCTCTCGCTCTCAAATAAATAAATAAGATAATTTAAAAACAAAACAAACAAATATAGAGACCAAGCAATGGGAGAGAAGATGATAGGTCTATATATTTTCTATTATAAACAAGAGTTTAAATATAAATCTTGCATATAAATCTTTGCATATTATTTCCTTATTCCTTAGAACAAATTTCTAATTGTAGAAATACTGGGTCATAAGGTATGAATTTTAAAAAAAGTTCTTGGGATGCCTTGGTGGCTCAGTTGGTTAAGCGGCTGCGTTCGGCTCAGGTCATGATCCCAGCGTCCTGGGATGGAATCCCACATCAGGCTCCTTGCTCAGCAGGGAGCCTGCTTCTTCCTCTGCTTGCCACTCTGTCTGCCTGTGCTCACGCTCTCTCTCTCTGTCTAACAAATAAATAAATAAAATCTTAAAAAAAAAAAGTTCTAGAATGTGTTACCAAACTCTTTTAAAAAAATATTTATTTATTTTAGTCAGAGAGAGCACAAGTGGAAGGGGCAGAGGGAAAGAGAATCAATTTTATGGAGGGCACATATTGCGTGGAGAACTGGGTGTGGTGCATGAACAATGAATTCTGTTATACTGAAAAGAAATAAAATAAAATAAAATAAAAAGAAAGAAAGAGAATCAAGCAGACTTCTTGCTGATTGTAGTGCCAATGTGGGGCCCAATCCCACACCACCAAGTTCAGGACCTGTACTGAAACCAAGAGTCAGACACTCAACTGACTGGGCCACCCAGGAGTCCCCCAACTTATTTTATGAAATGATTAGATTATTTCACCAACAGTGACTGCAAAAACAAACTGCCTCATGTCCAAGCTCATACAACTATTATAAGTCTTTGCCATGCTGCTTTAAATCCCATTAATGATTGCCTTTAATCTTAGAAAATATTTTGTATTAGACATCTCTTTTTTTTTTAAGATTTTATTTATTTGACAGACAGAGATCACAAGCAGGCAGAGAGACAGGCAGAGAGAGAGGGGGAAGCAGGCTCCCTGCTGAGCAGAGAGCCCCACGTGGGGCTTGATCCCAGGACCCCAAGACCATGACCCGAGCCGAAGGCAGAGGCTTTAACCCACTGAGCCATCCAGTCGCCCCATATTAGACATCTCTTACTGTTTTGATGTTTGCACTAGTTTTGCATCAGTAATTCCAACAAATATTTAAATTTAAATTTAATGCAATGTTGAACTGCCATCGATGCTCATTTCTTTTTTATTATAATGTCTTCTCTATTTTATCATTTATTTTGATGTATTTCCCATTGGACAGAAGCATCTCTTTGAAAATGTTTCATTCAGAAAATTCAGATAGAACAATTTCTGAGCCCCTGCACATAAGAGAATGCCTTTCTGTTGACTTGTATGTAAAAAACAATTTAGCTGAGTTTAGAATTTTGGGTAACAAAATGTTGTCTCAAAAGGAGGATACATTGTTTTCTCCCTTTCAGTGTTATAGTCAAGCCCAAGCCACTCTGATTTTTATTCCTTTATAGGCAACCTGTGTTAATTGGCGGCTATGTCATAGAATATTTTATCTTTGAAATTTAAAATTTTTATCCTAATATGTCCATTTTTAAATTAATTTAGCCTGGTCCAGTTATTGAACTATTTCCATTACAAATGTACATATTTCTTCAGCTTTGGAAAGTTTATCCATTCCTATTATAATACTGGTTAAATTGAGAAGAGCACAGATCAGTATTTACTCATAAAATTGGGGGGGGGGCGATGGGTAAAAAAAAAGTATTGGGCCCAGAAGTTTTTTGTGTTATTTCCAATTATCAAGCAATAGGTAATTTCCATGTGATAAATTTAAGTTCTTTCAGAAGACAAGAAAAGATAGAAATGTTCTCAGTTTATTTTATGATGCAAATATAATCTTGGTAGCAGAACCAAAGGTACCATAATATGGTATCACTGCAGAAAACTTTTATAAAAATAATACAAAAAAATCCAAGTAAATAAAATAATTTTAAAGTTGACAGTATGTCACAGAATACACCAAAATGAGTTAGGTTTGTTTTTGTTTTTTCCCCAAATATAGCTTAATGTTACAAAACCCATTCATATAAATTATCACATTAAAAGAAATCAGATGTTCATTGCAACAATGTTGATCTTCTTAAGTTGGACTGGATACTTGTTCACTTAGCATTATTTCTTTACCCTTTTATAGCAGAGGAGAAGCCACAGGCTACCAGTAAGAAGCACTGACATGAGGTTTATAGGGCACAAGAGAAGGAAAGGTCATTATTCTCTGGAGGCAGTTGCAAACTGACAAATGAGCAAACATGAGATCTATACTGGCTTTTTCAAGAATTCTTGAGAACCACCTGCTGTGGTGTTACAGTCTGAAATCTTTACTTTTGAACTCCCTGATCTTGTGTCTCCTGTTCTTCTAAGAGTTGCGAAAGCCCACAATTCTTATATTAAACCCTGTAGGTGGATTACATGGAGTGCCTTCAGTGTTCTGGGTTGATCCCTGATTGATATAATAGATAAAATTCAAAATCCAGTGCTTAATCAAACTTATATAATGTGTATTATATAATATGTCAAACTTAACAATATGTAGGAAGTATATAAGGAAGTTAATAGAACTTCTCGTAGAGAGATAAATCTTGAATAAATGGAAAGTCATACCTAATTCTTGGATGTTGAAGATTCAGAATTATGAAGGTATCAAGTGCCTTCAAGTGAACTCATATATCTAATATGTTTAAGTGAAAATTCTCATCAGAACGTTTTTTAAACTTGATAAAAATTTCATAAAACTTTCTTGAAAAAGTCACGAACAAGATTAAGTGCTTGCCTTGGGCTCACGTCACAATCCCAGGGTGCCTTGGGATCAAGTCCTGTATCAGGCTCCCTCAGTGGGAAGCCTGCTTCTCCCTCTGCCTGCAGCTCTCCCTGGTTGTGGTTGGTCTCTCTCTCTCTCTCTGTCAAATAAAATCTTAAAAAAAAGAAAAAAAAAAAAAGAATAGCTTAGGGCCTTGCAGCTCTAATTTGACCATACATACACTAAGAAATACCAGGTACAACATTCCATCAAGATAAAAGGCTCATTTTTGTCTTAAATTATATAGGCATGAGAGCAGGGTGGAGAGGATATGATTAACATGTGAAACACTCCTTTGTGGTTGGCATGCAAAAAAATTTTAAGCTGTAGGGTCCAAGTATGGACAAGAGCTATTTGATTAGCAAGTGTTTCAAGGGGTCAAGAGTGAAAGATAGGAATATAAAACTCAAGTGTGGGAAATTTACTACTAGGATTTTTTTACTGGCTAAGAAACAAGTCCATGCCACTTATGATGTAATTTATTTAATTTGAGTAGAAAAACTAACAGATGAAATAAAAGCAACTACAAAACTTCCTGTACGATTGATTGAAAAATTTGTAACAGAAGCAGATGCTTCAACTGGAAAACTTTCTTTCACAGCTTCATCTCTGGGTTTTGTAACTGTTAGCCAAGGTGGGCAAAAATATTACAATGTATTTGGACAAATGAGACTCCACCATAGGCTTTTTCAGTTAATACATTAAAAAAACATTTAAAAATATTAAAGGAAGTCATATTTAGTTCTCTTTGTTTCTTCATCAAGATTATTATTGATTACTTTATAGAACTTTAAATGTTCTATCATATTTTTTATTAGAAAGAAAAAAATGCCCAGAACATGGCTGCATCAGTGAAAGGTTGCAATTCTTTCCTTTTTATTAAGCACAACCACCATTTGGTAAAATTAGGGTATTCTTAAATTTTTAGCAACAATAAGGTTTAACAAACCTTATTTTCCTTGGTGGTGGGAGAACACCTTAAAGTTCCTCCCATATAACACAATGGTATAATGTAAGTCTGTTATGTTAATCTTGAGTGCTCAATAAACTCTTAAAATTTCATATTTAAAAAATTCAAAACAGTTTAAAGATTTTATTTATTCATTTATTTATTTGACAGAGAGAGAGAGAGAGAGAGAGAGAGCAAGCAGGCCCAACATCCGAGGGAGAGGGAGAAGCAGGCTCCTCTCTGAACAGGGAGTGCCATGCAGGGCTCGATCCCAGGACCTGGGATCATGACTGAGCCGAAGGCAGAGGCTTAACCCACTGAACCATCCAGGTGCCCTATATTTACAGACCCTCTTGCTTGCTTCATTTTCAGTCTCAAAGTATGCAGGAGTATTGAAATCGCCTTCTAACTTGACTCCCTACCTTTGGATTCTTATCTAATCTATCCTACACAATACTGTCAGATCAATTTTCTTAGTATACAGAGCAAATGTTGATGTTCTGGTCCCACAATTTTCCATTATCAGCTTAGTTTTTGGAGTATTCCATCTCAAGGACCTAGTCACAAAATAGTTATCTAGCATTATTTCTACTACTACCTTTTGCATTCTCTGACCTCCTAGGTCCTTTAACCCACCATATCCATAATGTTTCCTTTATCTAGGATGTGCTTTTATCATTTTCAATATGTCTAAGAATTTTGCCTCAGTTGTAAGACTCAGCTCAGATTCTGAACCTTCCCAAAAGCTTTCATATCTCCATCTTCTCAATTTTCCTAACTCTTTGTATGTATCTTCTACTTTGTATAAGTTTGATCATGTTTTTAAATTTTCATTTACACTTTCATCCCTTGATAGAGTTCAAGCTCCTTTTGAGCAGGCTTTATGGGTGCTCCAGTTGTTCAGTAAGTGCTCACTGAATTATTTAATTAATTGAAAACCCTTGAGATTTCACATGTGAGATGTGTGAAGGAAGTTTATTCACCTTTGAATAATATTATGCCTTTGTAAGTCTAAAGAGGAGAATTGAGTTTAGTAATTCCAAAACTGTTGTAAATTTGAAACACAGAGTTTACTAGAAACTCATTAAAAGTAATTACCTTATATCTCATGTGGTGATTGATTAATTTCTGAAAATTAAGAATTCCATGTAGAGGGTACAGATACAACAAATCTAACAAAACAACTTCCATAATTTATTCTCTTGCCTGTGTTCTGTTTCTGATGATTTGACATAGGCTGTTCCAAAGGAAACATCCCATGTAGGAGGTAGGAGAGCTGATTACTGCACACTGCCCTCTGGTGATCCACAAGGGTAATCTAGAGGGGAAAATTTAGGGTTGAGAGTATAACTCACTCTCCATGTCCAGGATGCCAGCTGGTGCCAAAGAATGATGTCACATTTTGTGATGTGATCACTTCTCTCAATTGTGCTCTCCTGAGTCTACCAATTCTTTCCATGTAGGTCATCAAACGGCCATCAGCTGGTAAAACTTTCCTCCTCACTTAGCCAAAAATGGATTCAGAATAGTTGTAATGAGTCTTACTAAAACAAGAATTTTTTTAAAAAATTACTATTACTTCCCCCATGACATTTCCATGCATCTTCAAATATTGCCAAAGCATTGAATTAAAATAATGATAAAAAATATTCTCCTTAGTTTGTAAGGAAAGTGGACTCTTGGTAATTGCCATGCTAAATTCTTCTACATTCTCACTAACAAGCCCTATTTTATATAGAAAAATATAGAGCTTTCTCACTGTTAAAGAGAAGGCCAAAAACCAAATAACCAATGTAACAGCATTAGAAGTACTGTTTGACTTCGAAGGACCACAAGCATATCTGGCTTTTGACCATGTTAATACTACTATGTTGCTGGGTGATACTCATTTATTCATCACCCCCTGACCAAATACCATCCATGACCAAAGGGATAATTAAAAGTTTCAGAACAGACATGGAAATGCTCAAAACTCATATTCTAGGAAGGATACAAATAACCCAGTGACCAATGAGGTGTTTCATTGACTTCTGCAATCAGCTGTATTTACTGTTTGTATGCCATGATGTTTGTTATTTTCTTATCCTATTCAGAACTTTGGGAAACTACATTTTGTATGAGTGATACCAGTAATGGGTAATCTTCAAATAAGTGGAAATTTCCTTTCTGAAGAAGATAGGAAAAGACTTGCAGAAACATGGAATAAGTGCCATCTTGTTTTATGGCATGCTAATTCCCTTTAATAAAAATTTTGACTCTTCAAACTCCAAGAAACTGACCTTGTTTTAGAAGCCTGTTCTACCCTTCTAAAATAAAAGTGTCATTTTTCCTTATGTTCTTTATTATGTAGTTTAAGTTTAAATTATACTCAAACTAAAATTCTTTTTTGACTCTCAATCTTTTAATTTTCTGAGGCTGTTTACATGCAAAGTCAGTAAACTAGTTTTTACTTATTGTTAACTTATTTTACTTTCAAGTAAAAAAAATTCTGTGGGAAGTTTTACACTGGTTTCTGCTGAGTTGTTGCTTAAATGTGGGTAAAGGGATTCCTGAATTCAAAGAGAAGTTTAAATAAAATAGCATGTAAGTTCCTTTAACCTCCAAAATTTTATGTTTCCAATGATATCATACACTGGTGAATAATTGTTTTAAAACTTTAAATATTAATTATATATATAATATGTATTTAAACCCAGTCTTTGTGCCATTGTATATTATGTAACTGAAAATTACCATGAGGAGAAACTATATAAATATAATTTGTTTTTCACCACAGAAATGTTACTTAGGCTTTGATTAAATAACTACCAACTCTATCTGTAGTGATCGTTTAATCAAATAGGATATATCCTGTATTTTGCATTGCAGTAAATCTACTTTCTTTAAAATAAATATTTGTAAATCAAGTAGGGAAACATAGCATTATATATAAATCAATACAATCTTACAATCTTGCTTTTTCTTATATCTATTTTTTTTTTTACGGATACCAACCAAAATGTCAAAGACAACCACCATGGTCATAGAATTTAAAAGACTTATTTAAAAAGACTTTGATTATTTGTGTATTTATGATGTTGATACCTTCTTCATGTAGGCTTTTCTGATTTAATTTTTTTTTTTTTTTAAGAAAGAGTGTGTGTGTGCATGGGGGGGAGGGGCAGATGGAGAGAGAGAATCTCCCCTCATGGGGCTGGTGGGGCTCCATCTCATGACACTGAGATCACAATGTAAGCCAAAGTCAAGAGTCAGACACTTGGGGCACCTGGGTGGCTCAGTGGGTTAAGCCTCTGCCTTCGGCTCAGGTCATGATCTCAGGGTCCTGGGATTGAGCCCCATGTCGAGCTCTCTGCTCAGCAGAGAGCCTGCTTCCCCCCATCTCTGTGCCTGCCGTTCTGCCTATTTGTGGTCTTTCTTTCTCTCTGTCCAATAAATAAATAAAATATTTAAAAAGGAAAAAAAAGAAAAGAAAAGAAAAAGAGTCAGACGCTTCACTCACTGAGCCACTCAAGTACCCCAAGACTTTCCAGTTTTAAAAAAGATTAATCAACTGTATTTTTTAGAGCAGTTTTAGGATCACAGCAAAGTTGAAAGGAATACATGGAGTTCCCATATCTCCTTGTCTCCACACATGCACAACCTCCCTCCTCTTAACATCTCACACCAGAGTGGTATATTTTTTATAATCAGTAAACCTACATTGACACATCATTATACCCAAAGTCCATAGTTTACATTAGTCACTCTTGGTGTTATAAATTTTATGTGTTTTGACAAATATGTAATGACATGTATCCACCATTATAGTAACATACAGAGTATACTTATTTATCTACTCACCTTCTAAAAAACATCATGGTTAGGGCACCTGGGTAGCTCAGTTGGTTAAGCAACTGCCTTCGGTTCAGGTCATGTTCCTGGAGTCCTGGGATCAAGTCCCACATCCGGTTCCCAGCTCCATGGGGAGTCTTCTTCTCCCTCTGACCTCTCCTCTCATGCTCTCTCTCACTCTGTGTCTCTCTCAAATAAATAAATAAAATCTTTTAAAAAAAAGATTAAAAAAATCATGGTTAATTCCAAGTTTTAGCAATTATCAATAAAGTTACTATAAACATCTGTATGCAAGTTTTTTGTGTGGACATAAGTTTTCACTTCACAACCAAGTAGTGTGGTTGCTGAATGTATGGTAAGAGTATGTTTAGTATTTTTTTTTTTTTTTTGTCAGAGAGAGAGCAGGAGGGAGCACAGGCAGACAGAGTGGCAGGCAGAGGCAGAGGGAGAAGCAGGCTCCCTGCTGAGCAAGGAGCCTAATGTGGGACACTGGGATCATGACCTGAGCCGAAGGCAGCTGCTTAACCAACTGAGCTACCCAGGTGTCTCGAGTATGTTTAGTATTGTAAGAAACTGCCAAACTGTCTTCCGAAGTGGCTGTATTATTTTGCATTCCCACTGGCAATGAATGAGAGTTCCTCTTGCTCTACATCCTCACCAGCATTTAGTGTTGTCAGTGTTTTGGATTTTGGCTATTGTAGTAGGCATGCAGTGGTATCTCATTGTTTTGATTTGCAATACTGTAATGACATATGATGTTGAATATCTTTTCATATTCTTACTTGCCATTTGTACATCTTCTTTGGTGAGGTGTCATTAAAGTTTTTTAATTAAGTTGCTCATTTTCTTATTGTTGAGTTTTAATAGTTCTTTGTATGTTTTGGATAGCAGTTCTTTATTAGATGTGTCCTCTGCAAATGTTTTCTCAGATTGTGGCTTGTCATCTCATTCTCTTGACATTGTCTTTGCAGAGTAGAAGTTTTTAATGTTCATGAATTCCAGCTTTACAATATTTATTTCATGGATCATGCCTTTTGTGTTGTATTTAAAAGTTATCACCATACCCAAGGTCATCTATGTCATCTTCCAGGGAGTTATATTTTTTCATTTCACACTTAGGTCTATGGTCCATTTTGAGTTAATTTTGTGTGTGTGCAGGGTGTAAGGTCTGTGTTTCAGTCATTTTTTGCTGGATGTCCAGTTGTTCCACTATTATTTGTTGAAAAGCTATCTTGCTCCACTGTATTGCCTTTGCTCCTGTCAAAGATCAGTTGATTATATTTTTGTGGGTCTGTTTCCAGGCTCCATTCTGTTCCGTTGATTTATTTTTCTCATCTTTCACCAATACTATACTGTCTTAATTACTGTAGCTTTATACTAGGTCTTGAAACTGGGTACTGTCAGTCCTCCGACTTTGTTATCCTTCAATATTAAGTTGGCTATTCTGGATCTTCTGGCTTTCCATATAAATTTAGATTCAGTTTGTCAATATCCACAAAATAACTTGCTGGGATTTTTGACTGGAATTGCACTGAGTCTATAGATTAAGTTGGGAAGAACTGACACCTTGACAATATTGAATCTTTCCCTCCATGAACATGGAATATATCTCCATTTATTTAGTTTACTCTTTCATAAGAGTTTTGTAGATTTCTTAATATAGATCTTGTACATACTTTGCTAGATTTATATTTAAGTATTTGATTTGAAAGGGTGATAATGTAAATGATAAATGTATTTTTAATGTCAAATTCTACTTGTTTATTGCTGATATATTAGAATGCGATTGACTTGAGGCACCTGGGTGGCTCAGTGGGTTAAATCCTCTAGCTTTGGCCCAGGTCATTGGTCTCAGGGTCCTGGGACCCTGCATTGGGCTCTCTGCTCAGCAGGGAGCCTGCTTCCCCTCCTCTCTCTCTGCCTGCCTCTCTGCCTACTTGTGATCTCTGTCTGTCAAATAAATTTAAAAAGTAAAATAAAATCTAAAAAAAAAAAAGAATGCAATTGACTTTTGTATATTAACCTTGTGTCTTGCAACTTTGGTATATTCACTTATTAGTTCAGGTGTCTGTTGATTCATTCAGATTTCCTCTGTAGACAATCATGTCATCTGAAAAGACAGTTTTATTTCTTCTTTCCAATCTATATCCTTTTCTTATCTAATTGAATTAACTAGGATTTTCAGTGTATGTGAAAAGCAGTAATTGGAGAGGACATCCTTGCCTTGTTTCTCTTCTAAGTGGGAAAGCTTTGAGTCACTCACCATTTAGTATGAAGTTATTTGGAGAAATGTGAGGGAGTATGGATTTTAAAGTAATAGGATGGAAGACAGAGAGATCACCTAAGAATTTGCCCAGACAACCGGAGGAATACCTGAATTGCCATAAATATTAGAATGGAGAAGACAGAAAGAAGATAGAGCTGAAATTATTTAAAAAGTTAAGTGACCAGAATTTGGTGACCATTAACAATGAAGGAAAAAGGAGTTTAGGGAGGCTCTCAGCTTTCTAGTTGGGATGACTATGTAGCACAATCAAAGAAGACAGAAAGTCTAGAAGAAAAATCAGGCTTGGGGATAAAAAAAAAATTCATGCATGCTCTTTGGAATATATTGGTATATTGAGTCTGAGATGTCTTGAGGCAGTCAGAAGAAAATGTCCATCAGTCAGTAAAATATATGAATGCAAGGCTTGGAGAAGTAGTCTGAACTAAGTATATAGGTTCCAATGTTACTACCTAGTCTGTCATTAATTTAAAATTGTGTAAAAATGCGATGCTTGGGTGGCTCAGTCAGTTAAACATTGAACTCTTGATTTCAGCTCAGCTCCTGATCTCAGGCTTCTGAGATTGAGCCCCACATCAGGCTCTATGCTGAGTGTAGAGCCTGCCTAAGATTATCTCTCTCCTTCTCCCTCTGACTTCCCTCCGCCAACCCTGATTCTCTGATTTGAGCTCTCTCTCTCTAAAAATAAAATAAAATAAAAGTAAAATTGTGTAAAAATGCAATGAAAATAAAGGAGTTAAGAAATATTTGGAGGTCTAATTTTTACATAGGAGATAGGAAAAGGGATAGGATAAAAACAGGTTCTTGTTTGTTTAGGAAACGTTTAATTATTTCTTCTGTGAAAGACATTGTTTTGGATGTTAAGGATACAAAAATGAAAAAAAATAATCCATATCTTCAAAAAGTTCACAGTATATTGGGCAAAGGTGTAAGTAAATTACTGATATAAATATAGAAAAAATATAAAATATATATAAACATATAAAAATAATATATAATAATATAGCTTGAGAATGGCTATAATAATGGCATAAATAATATGTGGTCAGCCATGAGCAACTAATATAGCCTGAAAATTTCATATTTCTGAGGAAGAGTATACCTGGAAGATGAAACAGCATGTTCAAAAGCACAAGGATGAGAATGTTTCAGCCATTGGAGAAAACTGCAAGTAGCTGAATGCGTTAGATACAGAGATGCATTACCAGAGTTCTTTCAAGGAGGACTTTCCAACTGTAGGAAGAACAGCTAGAAATCTATGGCTGTCAGCTCTTTTAGAATATGCTCAGGTGCAGAGAGCTGTTGCTCCAAAGGTTGTACCCTTCCCAGGGCAGCCTGCATCTGTGACTGAGAGAAGGGGTATGACCAGACCTGATGGAGGACTCTGAAAGGCATATTTGTTCCAGAGCTTTCTGCTGGGTTGGCTGAAGTTCTGTTAGGTCTGCATGACAGTTAAACTTCTCCCTCTGCCCAGTCCTGCTTCCTTTTCTCTTCTTGTTAGGGTATGGCCTCTAATAATTCTATAATAATAAATTCTATCTCAGCTCATGCTTACTGAGGATGCAACCTGATACATTAAGTACCAAAAGTTGTCCAAGAGAGATACGATAAAATTTGGGCCTGAGCCATTCCTTGCCTCTGGCAATAAAAACCTTATCAGTGGTGGTACATGAAACACAGACAGCCCCTGGCATGAGGTCCAGTTAAAATTTTCACCATTGGTGAATTGTGCAAGTGAATCAGATATTTGAAATGTATGGAGAATATAGTAGTTTATAAAGATAATAAGATCAGATGGCTATTGTTAAACAGCCCTATAGAAGGATAATGATCAAAAACTGGGTGGAAAGTTAAGGAGGCTTCTTTGGTTGCATACAAAGAAGCTCTCATTTCCTGCAAGGAAAGGAAAGACCAAGACTGAGTGACCAAGTCAGAGTGACTGAATTTCAAAGATGGTCAAATGCCCACCAAGACAGATGGTACATGTTAAGCAAAATTGAAATGCTAGGATTGCCATTATGGAAGAGTGGTAAAGGGGGTAACGGCTCAGGAAAATAGGCAGGCTGGAATAGATACACAAATACGGCTGGAAGACTATACGATGAATTTGTTCCATGGGAAGACCCAATGGACACGCAATTTACCAAGGCCATAAAGAATATGCTGGTAAGAAAAGCACCAGCATCTCTAAACAGTAGATTGGTGATGCCACAGTTGATAGTAGGAGAGGTCATTATAGAACTGGATTCATTGAGGGCAAAGGAGATGATTGGACTCTGAAACAAAGAGGCCAGGAAGTAGCACTTAATTGCCAGAAGTCAGAGGTTTTCAATTATTTCAATGACCAACAAGGTCAGAATGGCAGCCAGGACTCACAGGGTAATGGAAAATATTATTAGAATGTGACAACCCTAGGGGCAATAGATGGGCACTAACAAAGGAATCACTCAGCAGGTACTGGTGGAAGAATCAAGGATGGATATCTGGGAGACTGAGTGGCCACCACAATGTAAGTGTCATAATCCCTAGTCCAGTTTATGGATCTGAGTTAATTTTCAGACCCAGAATCCATTAATCAAAATGGCCAGGTCCCCATGGAGATGAACTCTGTTATACCATGACAAATATGCCTGGTTATGATTCCCATAGCTTTTCCCAAAAGAGATCAAGGCCTATTTATCAGGAAAATATGTACCCCAAAATTTCAAAAATAGCTGGACACTGAATCTTAGTTGACTTCCTGACACAACATCAGGGCCCCCAGTTATAGTGGAAACATACGAAAGGCAGTTAAAAAAAATGGAGTTCTGTCCAAGGTTTAGCTTACAGTGGGTTCACTGGCTGCAACAGAGACTGCATGGCCTGCAAAGCCTAACTATTAAATATCTGGTTCTTTTCAGAAAAAGTTGCTGACCCTGTATCTAAAGGCTGCAGGAGTGGTGGTCCCCACTGGATGGGTCTGGAAGATGACTACAGAGTCTCAAGCTCAATCTGATCATAGCTACTGATAATGTCAGATGCGGTATCTTTGTTCACTTTGTTAGAGCAAATTAACACAACCTTAGGTATACAATATGTAGCCAATTGTTTGGTGAATGCATTTTCCCCTAACTCATTTAGATTACAGATCAGAAACCATCCAGTGTACACTCACATGGAAAGAATCAATACCTATTAAGAGGCTGTAGCAGTAATTTAAGTAGAGGAAAAAAGGATAAAGGGTTTCTTCCCATACATGATGTGAGAGGTTGTTTTCCAATCTAGATTATCCTCCTCCTCTTTTGTAATAGAATCCCTGAGTTTTTGCAGGCCACAAAAGCTGAAGAGGGCATATCCCAGGTTCCATTGTAGCTAAGCATGGCTGTGTGGTGTGGCAAAGTTCTAGTCAATGGATGTGAACTGAAGCCCATGTATGCCTCTGTGCCTCCATTTAAAAAGAAGAGGTATTACCTTCCCTTCCTCCTTTCCTTTTTTCTTCCAGTTAGAATGTAGATGTGATGGCAGGATCTAGGGCATGTTAATTGGACCACACAAAGAAAGCTATGTGTTAAAGATGGGAGAGTAACAAGGTGTAAGAAGGGTGGGTTGGATCTCTGTGGAGCCACCATACCAGCCCTGGGTTACTGTGCTTATGGTTGCATGTGAGATAGAAATCAAGACCTCTCCTATTTAAGCCATTACTCTTTTCCAGGCTTTATTAAAATGGCTGAAACTAGTGTCCTAACTAATGCAGACTGTACAAAAGCAATTAAGCAAGGTTGAATAAAAAGGTTTTGTGGAGAATGGATAATGTACATGTAAATTGCCTGTGGGACATCTGTGTGCATATCTCGTAGGCAGCTGTAAAGTGAATTCTGAGCTCAAGAGATAATTCTGGGCTGGAGAGTTAAAAAAAACTTCCATGGGATCAAAGGTGGATAATATGAATGAATTTTGTAGACATGTAGGATGTATTAATGTAGAGTGAGCAAGAAGACCTTATACAGAAGACACCAGTGTATTTGAGAATCATTTGCATTAAGGATAATTAAGTCTGTGGAGAGTAGAAACAATTACCCACAGAGAATGGCTAAATCTGAGTGAGAAGAGAACAAAGGATGGAAACTCGGAGACAGCCAACTGAAGCAGAGGGTAAAGGAAGAAGACTCTGAATTGGAATGAAGACCACAGAATGGTCTGAAGAGTCAATCAGCAGAGAATACTTTTGTTGAGGTTGATGGGAGAGCGAATTTCTATAAAGAGACAGTGACTGGTAGTCTCACATGCATGTATATTTCAGTCAATACATATAATTGGGAACTATCTTATACTTACATGTAGTGATTGTAAAGCATATTTCTGTCACTACAGATTGTTAACAGTAAGTCTTTATGTTATTATAAACTTGGGGAACATGTTGCCTCTGCAATAGATAATCATATAGACATCAAGGATTCATAACATTTTACTGGAAAACAAAGAGCATGCCATTGTTCATACTTGTAACAGGAGTCATATCGAGTATTTTCATAAGAACCTAGATTCCGGGGGATCTCATACATCTAATTTTACCAAAAAAAAAACTTTGTTAAGGTAAAAGCTAATTTAATTGTCGCTTAATCTTTAGATAGTATTATTATTATCTAAAGGCATTATTAACATTTATTACATTGTAATCTTTGGTAGAAAAATTAGACAAACTATTATAATTATGTTGCGGTTTAAGATACACATCTTAATGGGCCACTGGGTGGCTCAGTCAGTTAAGCATCTGCCTTTGGCTCAGGTCATGATCCCAGGGTCTGGGGAATGAGTCCAACATCTGGCTCCCTGCTCAGTGGGGAGCCTGCTTCTCCTTCACCCTCTCCTTTCCCCTACCCACCGGCCTGTGCGCACATGCTCTCGCTCTCTCTCTCTCAAGAAAAAAAAAAAAAAAAAACCACATCTTAAGCAAAGATTCTGATAAAGGTATTACAATCTTAAAATCATACCAAATCTTATAATATGAATAACAGGTAAAACCATGCCTTAGCTTTTAGTGAATTCACTTTTTCCCCTCAAAAGCAATGGGTTTGTGGCTTATTGTCAGAAACAGAATTAGACACTGCAGGTTTGATACACCCTGTGCCTTAATATCCTTATAAATATACCTTTGAACTTAGAAAATTACTATCAAAGCAAAAATTGACTAGCCTTTTATTTATTTATAATTTACATTGCTGCCAAGTACTCCTGAATTGACAATATAAGAAATGCACAGGCAGAGTCAGACTCTTAATAGAGATAAGTTTCTTTCAGTTGTTGGGATGATTTTTTTCCTCCTGTGCTAGGTTGAAGTTTGGTATAAGGACACAAAATTTTCTTTGTCATTAGAATTATTTGATATCCAAGACTTAAAGGAAGAGAAATAAATGGAAGGGTCTTCCACTGTTCATATGTAATACTTGGCTTTTCCTGGTCAACTTGAGTGATCTGACTCTCAGGAGAATGTTGAGTGGGGTTCCATCTTGTTCTTTTAAACTCCATTTTTCAAACTTCAGAGTTTTCTCATGATATGTTAATTTTGTGGTGCATCAAAATTTTTGAAAAATTTTAATTTAAACTCAATTTATCTTTGTTGCAGCAGCCTTGCATGGCTTCCTGCCCAGAGTATTGCTTGCTCCATCTGCAAAAGTGGTAGAGTAACTTCTAAGGAAGCAATATAATGGTTTAATATAAATGCAAAACCTAGCTCGGGTCTGCCTGCCCCCAGTAACTGTGACATGTTTGGGAATAACTTCTAGCTTAAACTGATCAGGACTAACATTGGAAAAGTTTAAGATTAATATCACCCAATATACCTGAATGCTACACCATGGGGAAGAGTGAAATTCATTTCTGGGTAATAACTACCCGTCCACAGTAGGGCGCCCTTTTGCTGACTAACCACTGTAATTCGTAACTGTAATTATTGAACATCATTTTTTGTCTCTCTGAAGTGTTTAGCTTCATCTGGATTTCCTTATGTTCCAGCAACCAGTGACAAGCTGCCTACTCCCAACAAATGCAAAATGCAATGGAAGAGAAAGGACAAAGTAATTGCAATGAAAACTTCCAAATAAAGAGTATATCTGGAAAAAATACATAGTAGCCACTGATCCCTGTCATACTCTGCAGACAGGAATAGTGAAGACTCCTGGATGGCAAGGGTATGGGTTCTTTGGGCAGGTACTGTTTTGCTTTCAGTGTCTTTTATGGTCCCATCTGAGCTGGTCATTGGGGAAGAAGCACTTTTCAAGAGGTTACCCTATTTTGGCAGCTTATTTCCTATTACGTTGAATGTAGAAGTCTGAGGACTGTCTTAAGATTAAATAGTCAATCTATTATCAGTTAGGCTTGAGGTTTATATAACAATATATTTTCCCATTAATATTAGGTTTTTGAACTATTTCCTTCTTGTTACTTCTATAGGCAATTGACCATGTGTAGTCCAACTTTTGTATCCTGGAAATTCTCTTTCCTAGTAGCCCTTCATACTCTTGTCAGTCTGAATTTAGTTTAATGGCCCATCCTGAGATCTCAGTTTAATGGTGTCTGTATTGGGAATATTCTAATTATGAACTTGCAGTGGGGGATGGGGGAAGGCACAAATAATTTATTCCTTGTCTCCATAATTAACATGATGTCTCCAGTCACCTCCATAATGAACAATCATGATTCTCCCTTTAGTTAAGCAGAAATTAAACTGTTCCATCTTTGGCACACTGAAGAGTATTAGGATTTTAGACATTTTTGTTTGAGGTCAGAATGGTGCTGTTTCTAAAAGTGTAGACTACAGAGTTTGCTAACTTTTTAAAACCTTGGTCATGCAAGGTAGGGAGTATCTCTGAAATACTTTATTGAACCTATATATCATGAACACCACTTGTTCATCAATGAGAGTCAATTTATAACATCCATCATGCTAACAGAAAACCCACTTATGAAACCCATCACTTATGGGTTTCACTTATGAAAACCCAGCTATAACATCCATTGATTAGCAAAGCTTCAGGTGTTAACGGAAGATTATGATACCAGAAGCATTTATCATTGCTGTTTAGAATGAGGCTTTCTGATTAAACACAGGCTGGATACATCTAAAGTGGGAATTCTAGATTATGGCATCTGACAACCATTAGAGGATAAAGTAAGGTAAGTAACACATATGTGCACATTTATATCACATGATGTACACTAACGTATTTCAAGGTAAACTTTAATTGCAATAAATTCAAACCAATTTAACCAATATTTAATATACTATTCAGTATCCAATACTGAGAATCAGTAGCAAAAAACAAACAAACAAACAAACTCCATGTTGATTTGATTTGAAGGCTCACATAATGGAACAATCTAGTACAGGAGGAGAAAGGGGCCAAAAGAATGCTTATTTAAAAATTTCACAGTTTGTACTTTACATCCTTTTGCTTATATACAATATTATAGATCTTTGTTTATTTGATTAGGGTTTCAGCTCCATTTCTCTTTCATTTTCTTTGTCACAAGATGACTGCCTTCAGCAACAAGGATCATATGCTTTCTCATTCACATCAAGACGGAGAAAGGTAGCCAAATCAGACAATTTGAGGGCAACAGTTCTATGATTAGTGCTCACTTCCAAACCGTTTGTGGCCAAGGGAACATCATGGGTCAGGATTAACCTGACTGGATTAACTTTGGGATAAGGGTGAGGTTAATTCCACCCAAATTTCTGAGGTGTGTGTTGCACAATGTGGGAAGAGTGGAACAAATTCTGAGAAGGCAAGTGGCCACTACAATCATTTCCAGAGCACATAAAGACATAAAAATTATATTATTTTTCTTAGAGTAAACAAAACAAAATGAAACCTAACCCTAAACATAAGTAATAAAGACTTAGATCCCACAGTTGATATTTAATGGTTGACAACTTTCAAGCCCTCATCTGTTCCCTTTTGCTCCACATCTGGGCAGGCTGATAAGAAAGCCTGGGTGCTCCCTTCTTTGGTGGCAGTGGGTAATTCAAGCCACAGAAGCCCTGGCTCCTGTGTAGGAATTTTCTCCCTAGTATCATGCCCTAGCCACCATAAAAACCCCAAAGGCCAGCCTTTTTCCCAACCTCCCAACACCCACTCTGAGCCATTCTGGACTTGTTTGGGAAGCCTGCCCTGCTCTTCCTAGAAAGTCTCATTATGTGACTAATAAACCTCCTTACACCTTTTTGGTGCATGCGTGGTAGCAAAAGTCTTGAAAAATGAACCAAATTTTAGATGGGTATCCATTTCATTTCTGTGGGTGACTGCAACAGCATATCAACTTCAATAGTAGTAAGTTGTAGTGTTTCACTACTCTTATCAGCAAGTGTACCACCTTCCTCCTGAATCCCCTACCTCTTTGAAAACCGGAAACCTGGACTACAACTTCAGTTGTTTCCTGTATTTTTGCTTTCAAATCCTTCTTGCCAATTTCATGGCTACCACCTCAACTCGGGTTTCCACAATTCTTCATTCTAGTTATTTTTATCAGTCTTCCAACTGGCTTCTTTGTTTTTCCAGAGAAAAATCTGTTCCTTATCTAATAATCCATACTGTGTACTGCTGCTGAAGTAATTCCCCCCAACCTTGCTTAAACAATCCATTCGTTTTCCATTGCCTTCAGAATAGATTTCAAACTCCTTAGCAGTTTATAAAAGTCTCCATCCATCTTGACCTGTCTACAGTTCCCACTTCCCCTGCCACATTCCCATGCATCACTGCCTTTGCTTCTGCTGTATCTACCTACACACTCTACTTACCTCCACAGTTCATAGGCAAGGAGATACATACCAAGGTACATGTGCCTTTGTCTAGAACATACTTTGCTTCTTAGCTTGGCCAATTCCTCCTCATTCTTCAAGATTCATCTCGAGCTCTACATTTTATGAGAAGTACTTCCTGTTTAATGCAGTTTGAATAAGGTTGTTCCTCCTCCACATTTTAACAATACACTTGATTTCAGTGCTTGTTATTACTCTGTTTGATTGTTTATATCTTTCTCCAAACTTGACCCTCTTGAGGGCAAGGAACCATGTTTTTCAGCTCAGAAGGTCACAGTCTATTAAGGTAATGGGCCTGCAGCCTGCAGATATACACATAACAAAGATAAATAATAATACAATATGGCTTATGAAAAATACCCTGACAAGTAATAGAGCCATCAGTGCCTTCTCAAAAGGTTAAACATAGAAATAGCATATGATACAACAATTCCACTCCTAGGTATATATACCCATGAAAATGTTATCTTGACAAAATGCATGCTTTTATGAATGTTCATAGAAGCATTATTCCTAATAGCCAAAAAATAGAAACAACCCAAATGTCTGCCAACTGATGTATGGATAAATGAACTTTGAAAACATGACGCAAAGTGAAGGAAGCCAGCCAGAGAAGACTACATATTGCATGATCGCATTCATATGAAATATCCGGAATAGGCAACTCTGAAGACATAAAGTGGATTAGTGCTTGTCTAGGCCAAAAGGGCAGGGAATTGGAGGAATGGGGAGTGACTGACAAAGGGTATGAGATATCTTTTTGAGGTGAGAAAAATGTTCTGAATTTGATTGTGGTGATGGTTGCACTATTTAATGAATACCTCCTAATCACTAAACAGTGTGATATTGCTGCATATACAGACAATTGAGAAGTAGATTGAGAGATATACAAATGAAAAGTGGTGGAGTAGATAGGCAAATAAATTTGAGTACGGAACCATCATATTTGCTATAATAGAGACCTATTCATTGTGTACACGACAATGGTGGACAGAAAAAGTGGTTGTAGAAGAGTGACACTTGTGCTCAATATTGGAGCTACTCACTAACCATGTAAGCTTGCACTAACTGGAGAATTATGAGGATTACTTGCTGACATTTTCCACCTTGAGTACACAGCACAGATTATTAAAGGCTTGAACCAATTTTGTTCAGTGGAAAGATGAGAAAAATAACATTCAAAATATCAAACAATACCTATTATATGATGATTGTGAATATTCCAGAGATCTAGGCTCAAAGTTCCCAGATCACCTGTCTTTCTCACTCTCACTGGACTGCAAACCCCTTGAAGGCAAACATCTTAAATATATCTGGTCCATTCTCTCATTGCCAGCAGGCCAAGGACACATTTCATAAAAAGCTGTTAAATGAATGTTCCTCCAATCCCTCTCCTGTCAAAGATGAAAGAATCTTTAACAAGTGACCAGCTAGTTGACTGTTTCTCTTTAACAGTTACACTTTGAAATGGACACATACACACGCACAAATCTATACCATCATGCTTTCTTTCAGATAAAACCCTGACAGTTATATCATCCTCTTTTCTTTTTCTTCAGGAGACATTATTTGACTGAAGGCTTGGAAAAAAGTGGGTGGCTTGGCAGCTGAAAATAAACGGTCTCTGAAACAGGGATGGCATGTATAAATTGCTGTGATCTAGAGTTGGGGCCAAGTACAAGAATAATTCTTGAGCAGTCTTTGATACCCTAGGGTCTGGAGAGGCTCTGGGCTTTCGTGCTCTCCGGTGTTTGAGAGCTCCAATACACAAAGATGAAATGGAATAGTTATCCACTCAACTGTTTCTTGAGCACTTACTATCTGTCAGGCATTTGGCTAAATTCATTTTTACTGAACTCAGCCTGGAAGTGGTACAAATATCAGGCCTGTCTTCTCAGGAACGATCCTACAGAATCCCAGATGGGAGTAGCATTTTGGGGATGGTTTTATTTGCATGCATTAGGCATAGAAACTGGGCCTGTCACTCACGAGGAAAGAACCTATAACTAACAGAAGGTAGCTTCTGCATCATCCCTTTTCAGAAGGCAACCCCCCATGGACTAGTCAAGCCATTGGAGGCGTGGCTCTGAAGATGGGGGCACTCAGCTCGGGCCACGTGACCCGTGTGTTGGCATTGAGTGACAGCCACAGCTTTGGGCGGGCCTTGGAGGAAATCAACTTCCGGGGGCAGAGGTGTTCGAAGCCGGGTGGTGCGTGGGCTGCCCTAACTTGTGTGGCTGGGGTCGCGGTTACCGCCCCCCCACTCCCCGCCTTCACGGGTTTGGGGTCGTGCCCCGGGTGTGAGCGTGCGGGGTCGTGTGCTGGGTGGCTCACCTGGCAGCGTGGGTGAGCGGCGCGGCGGCGGCGGCGGCAGCCAGAGCGGGGAGCAGGTAAATGGACGCTCGCCTTCCGGGCCTGGGTCTGGGGGCCGGGGCCGCGCGAGGCCGGCGGCGCGCCGAGGCGGCCTGGGCGCGGGCGGGGAGCGCGGCCAGGCTTCCGTCTCGCGCCGGCTCCGGCCTCGCCCCCGGAGGTCGCCGGGACCCGAAGTCGGAGGCGTGACCCGCCCGGGTCTGGAACGGAACCGCGCCAACCCGGCCGCTAGTGCCGACCGGTACTGGCTCTGCGGGCTGGTTTCGGCCCCTGCACGTTCCAGAATCGCGTCTTTCCGAACGTCTACGGACAAGTACACGTGATTATTGTGTCACCGAACCTCCCACCGAACGGAGACTTAGATCCTTGCGGAGTTTTCACCGCTGGCGCCTGATTTATGTTTCCCCACTCTCCTTCGCTGTGCACACCGGCGTAAAAGCTCTGCGAGTCCGTCAGCCACATTTCCTTGTAGTTCCTCTGGGCCACTTGTTGCAATACAAGTGGCATTTGGGGATTAAGGCCGGAGCCAGTAACTTTCCAAGTGGTGAGGCATCCTTCATCCCTCTAAGTGCGCCCCCTTTCCCCACAATAAAGATGTTTCTTCCGTCTCCTGTGGTGTGTACTGTGGAAAGCTTTGGACATGAAACCTATTTCTGGCTTCACTTTGAGGAGTGGTAACACTATTAAAAGCAGTGCTGGATGTTTTTTTGGTAGGATGATGTTGCTGCTGCTACTCTCACTTGCTTCCATGATGGGAGTTGGGCCAGAGCCTGATTTCCTGGAGGGTGAAGTCCTGGCCACAGCTGTAGGTGACTCAGCAGCCCCTTAAGAATTCCGACTCCTTTACTTCCCTGCCTTTCTGAACTCTACAGATACTGATGCCACCTTCCTCTCCAAGTATTTATCCGGGCGGTAGTTGGGTGATGGCTTTTGGGAGTAGTGTTTGCATGTTCCTTGGTGGAGTGATTGGGGTGAGCTAACATTTCACCCTACAGTTTAAGGCAAAACAGGGAGTGACCGTGGATTCACTTTGTTCTCTGACATTAGAGAGCTCTACATTTATACTTATCCTATTTGCCCTGTGCTACAGTTTCTGTTGCAGTGAAGGAACTGGCAATACATACTGTGCCTGTTAGGTAGATGAAGCAGTGGGGGTAGATGAAGCAGGGGGGATGCCAGGGAGAGTGCACCTGCGTGGCGCTGGCTAGCCAGAAAATTGTGTGGTCCACAATCGCCCTGGTTACAAAGTTGGCTGGCTAGAAAAGCTGTTCTGTGGGCTTGGAAATCTTACTATGAATTGGTATCCTAGCAACAGTATAAGCCAAATGGAATAAACATAAAGAAAACAGTGATGGAAGTTACAATTTACCTCTTTAATACATGGAAAAATGTATCTTCTTATTGGAGTAATAAGCTCAAAACTTCTTAGAGCCTTTTATAATCATCTTAATACTTAATACCAATCAAAAAGAAACTGCAGAGTCATCAGAGAGCGACAGCATTTATTTATTTATTTTTGGTGACAGTAAAAAAAAAAAAAAAAGGAATTAGCTGCTCTGAAGGTTAAGTGGATAAATAGGAATTTACCTAGTAAGAAGCATTTTATCTTGTACCCCTAGCTGTAGATGTATGATTTATGAAGTATATGGGATTGCTTAGTTATTGGAAAGTTTATTATATTTATCTTAGTAGTATTTGGGGTGGGGCAGTGCATTGGACTGGATGAGACTATTTCCATTATAAACTGGAAGGGAGTGTTAGATGACTTGTTTCCAGATTCTTGCTCATAATCACAGTGCTCCTATATCAACCTGTTCCTTATAACTTTTGGTCTTGTAAGTTCATCAAGTTTTGTTTTTTTGCTGTCCAAAAATGGGAACTTAATGAAAAAGGCAACCTCTATAGATTAATTCTTCATGTCAATGTCTGTTTCTTCTTACTGATAAATCTTGATGATTTGCAATATTTCTAAGGACTTTTTTGGTTTCCTCAGTCTCCCCTACCTCCAAACCCAGTGAAATGGGTTTAGCTCATTTAATTTGATGCATATTTTTCAAAAGGGCATGTCCTATGTCCTTTAAAATTTAGTTTATTGAACTATATAATTTGTAATTAGAATTATCGTTGAATCAGAAGTTATATACAGATTTTTGACTGTGAGGGCGTTGGTGCCCCTAACCTGAACTTGAGTTGTTTAAGGGTCTGCTATAGTTCATTTTCTTGTCTAATTGTACTGGCTAGGACCTCCAGTATGATGTTGAATAGGACAGGTAAGAGTAGGCATTCTTGCCTTGGTTTTCATCTTAGTGGATAAGGCATGCAATCTTTTACCATTAAATAATTAGCTGTAGGTTTTTTGTAAACAGTTTTCATCAGTTTGGGGGAGATTTCTTAGCTTCTAGTTTGCTGAGAAGTTTTTTTTAAAATTATGAATAAGTTGTACTTCTTTTTTTTTTCATTATGGAGATCATAGTTGTATAGGAGAAAAATTGGGAAATAATCTAATGGAAAAAAGCTAACCCATTTCTGTTAATATGAAATAACCTCTGCTAATATTTTGCTGGCTTTTCTTTCAGTCTTTTTATTTTACAAACATTTTAAAAACAGCTTTAAATATTGTTTTATATTTTTCCCTTGTCACTTAGCATTACATTGTAAGTCCTTACTATGTCATGAATTTTTTGAGAACTTGATTTGTAAGTTCTTGATTTATAGTTAGTTAAGTTTTCCCAGTTAGAATTAACATTAAACATCTTTGTACATAACTCTGGTAAGATTCTTTTAATCTGTTTTTTTAAATGTGGTTATTACTCAAAGTACATGAAGTTTTTTCAGATTCTTAATATACACTGCCTGTTTCATTTGATGTTCTTAGAATTTTCCCTCTGGGTTTTTTATTGTAATAAATTTGGGAGCAAAATATCTGGGCATCACTTTAAGGTAGAATCCTAGCATTTCAGAAACTCATCTAGTTCAAACCATTTCTCTTATAGGTATAGAGTCTAAAATAGTTAAATGATTTTTCTACCAAAATTGTTATTTTGCTGCTGGTGATCTAAACAGAATTCCTGATGCATTTTGTGTCATGTGAAATACTATTCATGTTCTACTTTTGATAAGAATTACAGTAGTCATTGAGTCTAGCATCATGCAGATACTCTATATATTGTTTTATTGAAATCCAATCAGTACCTTTTGAAGTAGGTAGTATTTTTCTCAATTCATAGCCAGGGAAATTGAATCTCAGACAAGTGAGCACTTATCCAGGGTTGCATTAATAGTAAGTGGTAGAATTAGGGTTTGATCACAGGTCTTCCTGAATCTTGTTTTACTCATAGACTGCACTACTGAGTTCTTGTAAGCATTTTGTATATATTGTGTTTATTCTGAATCTGTCTTAATTTTGATGCTTGAAATAAACTTATTAAATTAATAACTCAATGTGAGACAGTATTAGTCACTTCTAAAATGTGTACCCCAATTTATGTCTTTTTATATTTTTAAATTTTAAATTTAGACATTTCTTTACCTGTACCCTCTTTCCTTCTCTGTCAGATCTTCAAAATGTGATACAAAGATATTTGTTGGCTATATGCCATAGAATCCTATTAAAGAATTAGGGATAAGTTTAGGGCACCTGGGGTGGCCCAGTCAGTTAAGCATCTGCCTTCAGCTCAGGTCATGATTCCAGAGTCCTGAGATGGAGCCCCACATCGAGCTACCTGTTCAGTGGGGAGTTGTCTTCTCCCTCTTCCTCTGCCCCTCCTCTTTGCTCAGGCTCTCTCTCTCTCAAATAAATAAACAAATAAATCTTAAAAAAAAGAATTAGGGATACATTTAATGTTACTAGTGAGGGATACAACAATTTTTAAAATTTTGAAATGGGAAGCATTTTTTTTTTTTTAATTTATTTGACAGAGATCACAAGTAGGCAGAGAGGCAGGCAGAGAGAGAGAGAGGAGGAAGCAGGCTCCCCACTGAGCAGAGAACCTGATGCAGGGCTGGATCCCAAAACCCTGTGATCATGACCTGAGCTGAATGCAGAGGCTTTAACCCACTGAGCCACCCAGGTGCCCCGAAGCATTTTTTTAAAATTACAGATTTAATAGATGAAGAATAGAGATGATGTTACTCACTTTAAAATGCAACATATAATAATTCTTTTAAAGCTGTTTTCCTTAGAAGAATAGGTACATTTGGTATTTATATAATGCAGTCCAAACAGAGAGTCTTGTAGGCTAAGTATATAAATGAAGTAATCACTATATTGTGAAGTGTGAAAACACTTTTTCCTGGTATTCAGAGACGACTGACTTTCTTTTCCCCTTGTCAGCCTTGTTATCATTGACCATGTGTATCTTCTACCAAAAGTAGGCCTAGATAATGGAGAGACCAGCCAAATTACCTTTAATGTTGTGTCCAACCTTGTGGTAAGAGATAGTCTGCATGATCATTTCAAGATGCTTGACTTCTGTGTTATGAGAATTCAGAACTTCTACAGTTGGGGTAGACAGTGTTGCAGTATTATGCAAGATCTATTGATCTGTGCATGTGCTTCACTAGGGGCTGCATGAGTGTTACTAAAAAACTAAATCTATACAAGATAGTTAATAAAATTGAGAGTATGATTATTTTAATTATGAATTTGATAAAGACAACTTAAAATGAGGTTATACCTTTTATTCACAGTTTGCCCAAATTGGGTATGAAAAATTGAAAATAAGTTAATGATACCTAAGTGGCATTAAATGGACCACCTGTCCTGAATCACAAGACAAATTGAGATGAATATTTATTTTCTTTTCTGCAGAATGGGAAAAACATTGTTTATTTATTGCTGATGGTTTTTATGAAGTATTTAGATATTTTAGGTTTCTTTTGTCTGTTATGCAGGAGAGGTACATTTTATTGATTTCTTTTTAGGACTAGCTTCTGATTAAAGTGACTGGTGTTGTAAAATATCTCTTGCTTATTTAGTATATGTGATTTTTCCCCCCAGTCATATTAGTTAAGAATACTTATATACTACACTTGTTGTAAGAATCATTTGAAGGAGACTTTATTTTCATTGATGCATTGAGTTTATTTTCTTTAGTTCCAAAGTTAGGTGTTACTGATCTTGCTTTTCTTGTTATCAGCAGAAGAAAGGAGTGCCACAAGGTTATTCTCATTGTCACAGTCATGAACATAAAAATGATTTCTATATGATTGATGAGAAGTCCTCTGACCACTTAGAATCTTGTCAGATTGCAAAATGTTCGTTTTATTGTGTGATTTCTACAAAATACTTAGGGGTAGAAAATCTTACGAACAAGTGAGACAACATATACATAAAATTTTTGGAGATCTTTTTCTCCCACAAAGAAGGGCCATGGATATTTTTATATATATGGGCATATATATATATATGTATGTATACATATACATATATTTTTTTTATTTAAACATATAATGTAACCCCACCCCCCTCTCCCAATACCTCTCCCCCCCACCCCCCTCAGTTTGTTTTATGACATTAAGAGTCTCTTTTGGTTTGTCTCCCTCCCGATCCCATCTTGTTTCATTTTTTCTTTTCCTACCACCTTAACCCCCATCCCCGATGCATCTCCACTTCCTCATATCAGGGAGATCATATGATAGTTGTCTTTCTTCAGCTGATTTATTTTGCTGAGCATAATACCCTCTAGTTCCATCCATGTTGTCGCAAATGGCAAGATTTCATTTCTTTTGATGGCTGCATAGTATTCCATTGTATATATATAACACATCTTCTTTATCCATTCATCTGCTGATGGACATCTAGGTTCTTTCCATAACTTGGCTATTGTGGACATTGCTGCTATAAACATTCGGGTACATGTGCCCCTTCGGATCACTACGTTTGTATCTTTAGGGTAAATACCCAGTAGTGCAATTGCAGGGTCATAAGGTAGCTCTGTTTTCAACTTTTTGAGGAACCTCCATGCTGTTTTCCAGAGTGGTTGCACCAGCTTGCATTCCCACCAACAGTGTAGGAGGGTTCCCCTTTCTCCACATCCTTGCCAGCATCTGTCATTTCCTGACTTGTTCATTTTAGCCATTCTGACTGGTGTGAGGTGGTATCTCATTGTGGTTTTGATTTGTATTTCCCTGATGCCCAGTGATGTGGAGCACTTTTTCATGTGTCTGTTGGCCATGTGGATGTCTTCTTTGCAGAAATGTCTGTTCATGTCCTCTGCCCATTTCTTGATTGGATTATTTGTTCTTTGGGTATTGAGTTTGCTAAGCTCTTTATAGATTTTGGATACTAGCCCTTTATCTGATATGTTGTTTGCAAATATCTTCTCCCATTCTGTCAGTTGTCTTAAGAAGGGCCATGGATATTATCGTCATAGTTACTTTCATCTGATCAAAATAATTCATCAGGTTGTTCAGGTGGTGAATTGGGAATCATAAGGCTGGATCTGATTCTTTAATCAGCATATACTTTTTTCCCACTTTATAAAACGTTTCAGAATCCATCTGTTGCTTATGTGGGTGTTTGTGTCTGTTGTATGTGTGTTATTTGGGAAATACACTTTGGGAAATAAGCTTTGGGAAGTTTTTGGCCATTATTTCTTCAAATATTCTTTCTGCCCTTTTCTTTCCCTCTTCTTCTGGGATTGCCATAGTGTGTTGGCATGCTTGATGGTTTCCCACAGGTCTCGGAGGGTCTGTTCGTTTCTCTTCATTCTTTTCTCTTTCTGTTCCTCAGATTGATTAGTCTCAGTTGAGGAAGCCCAAAAATGGGCCCATGAATTGGTCTATCACCTATTGAGTATATTGAGTGTATTTACTGGTGTATAACACACCATGTTAGACATACGGAAAAGAAACAGGCATTTATAAGGACGAAGAGCAATCAAGGAAGAAATAAAGACAAAAGCTTTACCAGTAGTAACTAAGTTGGGAGTTACAGACTAGGAGTTATTGGTAGGCTGAGAAAGAGGGGTTGGGATACTAGAAGTTTCAGTAGATGTGAATGGCAAGTTCTGTGGGAATAATAGTCTGCTGTAAATGGAAGAATACAAAGTTGTCGTAAGGAAGTGAATTTTAGAGTTTAACATCCTGGATTGAGGCAGTGATGTCAATATCACAAATATAGTGACTGCTACCTGTGTTTATGGAACAATTACTGCAGTGATATATTGTAATTATATAGAGCAATATGTAATAGAGGCAATAATAGTAGCCTCTGTTTTTAAGTATCTATAATATAGCAGGTACTGCACTGGACACTTTCATACTTTTTTTGAACACTTCTTTTTGATTATTTTTTTACTGAAGTGAAACATAACATAGAATTAATCATTTTAAAGGGTATAACTAATATATAATCATTTAAAAATGTATCATATTTTTAAAGTGTGTAAGTATTCTGAATAGTGCTACTGTGAACATTTGGGTGCCAGTATTTGTTTGTGTACTTGTATTCAGTTTTCTTGGGCATATATGTAGGTATGTAGGAGTAGAATTGCTGGTTAATGTGGTAATTCTGTATTTACCATGTTGAGAAATTGCTAAGCTATTTTCTTAAGGGGCTGTATATATTATTTCCTACCTGCAGTGTGTGAGGATTCCAGTTTTTCCACATCTTCATCAGCACTTTTTTTTTTTTTTTTTTTTTTTGGTTATAGCCATTCTAGCGGATGTGAACTGCTACCTCTCAGTGGTTTTGATTTGCATTTCCCTAATGATGATATTAAATAATGCCTTAAGTGTTTTTGGTTATTTTTATCTTTCTTGAAGAAGTGTTTATTCAGTTCTTTTGCTGATTTTGAAATTGGGTTGCTTATCTTTTTGTTGTTGAGTTTTAAGAGTTCTTTATATATTCTGGATACTAGACCATTATTAGATAAATGATTTGCTAATGTTTTCCCGATTCTGTAGATTGTGTTTTCCCTTTTTTTTTTTTTAAGACTTTATTTATTTGAGAGAGAGAGAGAAAAGAGGTGGGGGAAGGGCAGAGGGAAAGAGAGAGGGAGGGAGAAGCAGATTCCCTGCTAAGCAGGGAGCCTGATGCAGGGCTCAATCCCAGGACCCCAAGATCATGACCTGAGCTGGAGGCGGAGGCATAACTTACTGAGCCACCCCAGAGTCCCTGTTTCCTTTTCTGGTTAATGGCCTTTGATACACAAGAGTTTTAAATTTTGATTAAATTTAATTTAGTGAGTTTTTCTATTGTTGCCTCTGTTTTTGGTGTAATATCTAAGAATCCATTGCCAAATGGAGGTCATGAAGATTTGCCCCTTTGTTTTCTTTTGTAGTTTTAGTTGTATTTAGGTCATTGATCCATTTTGAGTTAACTTTGGCTTATTGTGTGAGATGGGGGGGGGTCTATGGGATTTTTTTATTAAATATTTTTGTTAAATATTTTATGTATTTTGCTGCTACCTCCTTTGCTTACTCAATAATATGTTTATGAAATTTATCCATGTTGATACATATAGCACTAGTTTTTTCATTTATACTACTTTATCATGTTGAATGACTTTTGCTGATTATTAATTTCATCTGTCTAAATGGACTTTTAGATTATTTCTTTTTTTGCTATTTTAAACAACATGGCAATGAATTTTCTTCATCTTTTCGGATGCACATGAAGGAATTTTTCTAGGATCTGCCATAGAATTTGCTGGTCCTTATGGTAAGAACATCTTCAGGTTAGATATTATTAAATTATTCTCCAAAGCCTTTCTTCCCATTTTGCTCTCATTATTAATATCTGAGAATGTCTCTTCATTCTTGCCAATATTTGGTATAATTACTTTTGTATTTTTTTGCTAATCTGATGGGTATAAGTTTCATTGTCACTAACATCTCTTTCCCTGATTACTAGTGAGAATGACCACTTTTCCATGTATTTATTGGTCACATGGGTAATTCTGTGAATTATCAGTTCATATATCTGACATTTTAGTGTTGTTTTAGAAGGGAATGGTATTAATTGTGCATGTTCAATACTCCATATTTAACTGGAAGTTCTTCCTGCTCATTCTGGCTTTGGAGGCAAGTATTGGAGGTGTCTGCTTCTGAGGAAATCTTACCTGACCTTCCAGAGACGTTCAGATTCCTTTTTGCCCTCAGTCTTTGCAACACCTGTGTGGTTGCATGTGTTTTTACAGCTTATTTCTCCCTCTTTGCCAGACTAAGTACACTGAGGCAAGGGCCAATTTTACTACCATTATATCCTTAGTATCTAGCAGGGGTCTTGAACATCAGAGGTGCTAGTTAATACCTGTTGAGGTAATGAACAGAAGATGAATGATGAGTAAGGGGAGCTGATATATAAGATATTCTGAAGAAGGAGCCGAGGCATCTGAGGAGGTGAAAGCATGGAGATGGGCATGGGACCTCAACACTTTTAAACTTTTATTGTAGTTTACATTAGGTATTGATACTTTCTTCCCTAATCTAAGACAGTGGCTTTATTGATCATTATGTTTTTCAGTAGCATGTAGTTGGTTTTCATTAAATAATTACTGGGTGAATGAAAATCAGATCTTTGACTGACTTACAGATTTAAAAAAAAATTTATTTATTTATTTGAGTGAGAGCATGGAGGGGAGGGGCAGAGGAAGAGGGAGAGAGGGCCTTTAAGCAGACTCCGCACTGCGTCCAGAGCCCAGCGTGGTGCTCAGTCTCAAGATCCTGAGATCATGACCAGAGCCAAAACCAAGAGTCAAATGCTTAACTAACCAGGTGCCCCTGGCTATGCATATATGTATTTTTCATTTTTTTCACAAGGGACTGTCAGATTAGGTATTTCCAAGATGCATCTCTCTATTTTATTTTATTCCTCTTACTATATTTGAACCTGGCTTTGGGCCAGATATTTATTTACTTGTCACTAGACAGATGTGCCATGATTGGTTGGTGTATGTTGCTGCCAAAGTCTCACCATAAAGTTGTTGAAGGTGATAAAGTGGATTTCTAGAAGTATAGCTGACTCTTCTGTGGTGTCTACTTAATAAAAACATGAACTGTAAACATCTATACAGAATTAAAGAAATACTTATGTGCAATTAAATGAACCTAGTAAATAAAACTCACTAATGTCAGTGCCATCACCCAATAGCTAGCATTTTGGGACTTGATTATATATTTACTCATGGAGGAATAGCATCAGTTGACATCTCTGTAGGATTCTGACAACATGGCATATAAAAAATGTTGGTAGTGCTTAGATTGCCCTATGGGAAAGCCTTGGATTTTTAGGTTTGTCAGGGATATACTCAATTTAAGTGTGGTTCACAACATGAGGGTAATTTTTTTCGTTAGCACACATACTGTGTTTCTCTGGAAGAAATAGAGTAGGTGTTATAGGTCTTTCATAGATAATTCTTTTCTCAATTACTTAGTAAGTTTTGGAAGTGAAAAACTACAGGTGATTGATACTACAGTTAGGATCAGATGAAAAAAATGAGCTTGGTGATGATAGTGGTACTTTCAGTTCAAGAAGAAATAAAAATTAGTGATTAAAACAAGTTTTGTATCATGTTGGAAAAAAATGAGCAAAAAAGTCCTTTATGTGTTTCCCTTGGTAAACAAGTCTATTTCTCTTAAAGGGCACAATTAGCAGATTAAGACCTTTGATAAATGCATAAACTTGGATTTAATAATTGTCAAAACTGAATTTATAAAAGTTAAAATACAGGACAACTGAGATATGTTGGGGAGCAAAAGTGAGGTCAGTAGAAATTTTATTGAGCCCTGACTGTTTTATTTAGGTACCTGTACTAGCTGCTGGAGGATACAGAAATTAATGTTACTTGGTCTCCAAGAACCTAACAGTCAAGTAGGTGAGTGAGAGTAATGTAAACTAATACATTGTAGTGAGGACATAAATTGGTAAGGAATGGGTTTCTGAAATTTGATATAGAGGCATTTGGGAAGACCCTGATGAAGCTGGTATTGAACCCCTAAATGCTTTCCTCATTTGGTTGTGTTACTCTGGCTCTTTTACTGATTGACTCAAAAAACGACTATTCAGTGGGACCCAGAACAAGAGAAGGCTCTGTAGTAGGTTCAGGTCTCTGTTCAAGCTGCTCTGTTGCTAGGGTCATTTGATCTAGCAGATCTAGTGGTGTTTGGGGTGCCAGTGTCAGCGTCAGTGGGGTGTTTAGAACCTTTATCAGTCTGTGATAAGTAAGACATAGTGCAGATCCTTAGGATTTAGACCAAAGCCTGCCCTTCTCTACAGAAGATAACTATGCCTTTCTGAGAAATAGCTGTTGATTTGCTAACGGGTCTTAGGTTCTGCTTAACTGTGGGCCACCAAGTTACTGTGTGACCTGAGCTGCCTGTTACTAAGTGGGTGGTTATCTGACCCACCAAGCCATAAAGTTGGGCATGGGCAGCAGGGCTCTCTTGTCAAATGGAAACAGTATGTATCTAATCAGGTCTGAGCAGACCCGGAAGACACAATACCTTACAAGTGGAAGGGGCTCAAATGCCTATAGTCCCTGCTCTGCTAGCATCTTCTTCTTCTTCTTTTTTTTAAGATTTTGTTTACTTATTTGTCAGGGAGAGAGAGAGAAAGAGAAAGAGAGCGAGCACGGACACAGAGTGGCAGGCAGAAGCAGAGAGAGAAGCAGGCTCCCTGCTGAGCAAAGAACCCGATGCGGGACTTGATCCCAGGATCCTGGGATCATGACCCAAGCCAAAGGCAGCCCCTTAACTGACTGAGCCACCCAGGCATCCCTCTGCTAGCATTTTCTTTTTTCTGGGACTGCACTTAAGGCTTCATGGGAAGTTCCCTAAGGTTAATTGACTGGAAGAAAAGACTCAAATGTGATTTACAGATGGTTCTTCATGATATGCAGGTACTACCTGAAAATGGGCAGCTGCAGCCCTGTGGCCCCATTCTGGGGTATCTCTGAAAGACAGTGGTGAAGGCCAGTCCTTCCAGTGGGAAGAACTTTGGACAGTGCACCTGGTTGTTCACTTTGCTTGGAAGGAGAAGTGGGCAGATGGATGATGTGGCTGTGGTGGCAGGGATGGAGGTTACACATGGTTTAGCAACACAGACTTTTTACTCATTTAGACCTGTCTGGTTACAGCCAATGCTGAGTGCCCAATCTGTCATCAACAGAGAGTAACACTGAAATCCTTATATGACACCATTCCCTGGGGTGATTAGCAAGCTAACTGAAGGCAGGTTGATTATATTGGTGTGCTAGCATCGTGGAAATGGCATTGATTTGTTGTTACCGGAATAGACACTCTAGATATGGATTTGCCTTTCCTACATGCAGTGCTTCTGTCAAACCAATCTGTAGACTTACAGAATGCCCTTATCTACTATTATGATATTCCTTACAGCATGCTTCTGATCAAGGAACTTATTTCAGAGCAAAAGAATTACAGTTTGTGGAATTCATTGATCTTATGTTTCTTACCATCCTGAAGCAACTGGCTTGATAGAATGGTTGGAATAGACTTTTGAAGACTTAAGTTACAGTGTCAGCTAGGTGTGTCAGTTTTTTGCAGCACTGGGATGGGGTTCTTAAGAAGGTTGTATATGGTCAGAATTAGCATCCATCATATGGTGATGTTTCTCCCATAGACAGGATTCATAATAGGTTCAGGAATCAGGGGGTAGGAATGGAAGTGGCTCCATTCACTATGAGCCCTACTGACCCATGAGCAGAAATTTTTAGTATCTGTTTCCATGACCTTATTGTAAGGGCCTACTTAGCCAGAGCAACCCCATCCCAGTAGAACAGCCATTTTGTTGTTAATGCAGTGAACTTAGATCGACCCTGCCCCCCCAGAGGAACTTACTTAGAAACAGGTCTGGGAAACCAGTAAAATATGGCCGACCAGTCCCCGATAACAGGGCCCAAGTACTAGAACGTGTCAGGCCAGCCGTAGATAACAGAGCCCAGATGCAAGGATGAGTCAGGCCAGATGGAGGCATCCAATCAGTAAAGCGCACATACTATCTCCCTAACTACTAAAGAATCTGGGCCCCGCCTTTTGGGCACCAAACTAAGGTGCCAGTTCTGACCAGAGTGATGGGCTAGTTCAAACAGCTACTGTAGGGTAAATTGTAATTCAATTGGCCACCTGCGTGTGACCTAACGTGACTGTGTAGCTTTCTCTGTGTGTTGCAATCTCATTGGCCACCTGTGTGTGGCCAGGCTCAACCACATGGCCCTTGCCCTTTAAAAGTTAGTCCGTAAGGCAGGGAGGGGTCGCCTCTTTGTAAGAGATGGCCCTGGCCGGTCAGTTTGATTCTTGATGCTTGGTGCAGAATAAAGCTTTGCTTTACCTTCGCTTTGTATTGGTCTCATCCTTTTGTCCACGGACCCTTCACTTATGCCCTGCTGGCCTAGACATTTTAGTTTCAAAGGGAGGAATGCTTTTACTGGGAGGCACAATGATTCCATTGAATTGGAAGTTAAGATAGCTGCACAGCCGGTTTGGACTCTTTATGCCACTGTATCAACAGGCAAAGCCACTACTGGCCGGGGTGACTGATCCTGACTACCAAGGGAGATATTGGACTGCTGCTTCACAGTGGAGGTAAGGAAGAGTATGTATGAAATATAGGAGATCCCTTAGGGTATCTTAGAGTTACCGGGCTCTGTGATAAAGGTCAATGGAAAACTAAAATAACCCAGTTCAGGGAAGACTAGTGATGGCTCAGACCCTCAGGAATGAAGGTTTGAGTCAGCCCATCAGAGTGTCATGAACAGCTGAATTGTTTGCTGAAAATGAAATACAGAATGGGTAGTGGAAGAAGGTAGTTCTAAGTATCAGCTGCAACCATGTGACCAGTTACAGAAACAAAATCTCTAATAGTCATGAGTATTTCTGTTTAATTGTTATGGATATGTTTGTGTGTGTGTATGCACACATATGTATGGCTACATATGTAAAATATCTTTTTTTTTCTCATTTCATTATCATGTAGCATAAGATGCATTGAGTGTATACATAGTATTTTAGGTAGTGTTACTTTTCTATCATAGTATATAAAATTTGAGATATCAGGAAGAGTAAACCTAATTCAAGGACTTTTACTTCTGTGGAAGAGGTTAGTGTGTTTCCAGGTGTGCACAGGATAGTTGTATCATCTTAGGTATAATTAAGACCTTGTTACTGTCTTTATTTAGAGATTAAGTGTCGTTTAAGGAGATACGTAAAGGTGCTAAGTTGACTAGGAATGGACTTGTGATGGTTAATTTTACATAGCAAATTGGGCTAAGGGTTTTTATTGTTTCCTGTCTTACATTTGTGTCTTTAATCCATTTTGAATTTATTTATGTGTATGGTATAACAAAGTGGTCCAGTTTCATACTTTTGCGTGTGGCTGTGTAGTTTTCCAACACCATTTGTTGAAGACGCTGTCCTTTTCCCGTTGGTTATCCTTTGCTACTTTGTCGAAGATGAGTTGATCATATAGCTGGGCATCCATTTCTGGGTTTTCTGTTCTGTTCCATTGATCTATGTTTCTATTTTTGTGCCAGAACCATCCTGTCTTGATTACTACAACTTTGTAAGATAACTTGAAGTCTGGAATTGTAATGTCTCTAGCTTTGCTTTTCTTTTTCAAGATCACTTTGGCTATTTAGGGTTTTGAGATTCTATACAAATTTTAAGATTGTTGTAGTTCTTTGAAAAATGCTGTTTGGTATTTTGATAGGGACTGCATTAAATGTGTAGATTGCTTTAGGTAGTATATGATATAGAGAACAAAGGTAAAAAAACGAAATGCTGATAAAATTAAATTTGCTTAGGACCCGCATCCTATTGACAAATACTTGGAGGCAGGCAGAGCACAACTTTCCTGCATGAACTCCCAATCTTAATGTCAATGCTTTGCTAGTGGGAAAAACAACCTTAGCTTGACAATAGGTAGCTCTCCAGGTTCCTATGAGTCTTTAGCATATGAAAGTCTATTTGGAAACTTTCCTTTGTCTTTACTTCCCCCAACTCCCAGGTATAATCAGTTGCTTCTCACAATCCACGGACAGCTGTTTCTGCCCTTGGGTCCTGTCCTTGGGCTTTAATAAAACGACCTTTTTGCATCAAAAAAGTTTGAAGAATTCTTTCTTGGCCATCAGATCTGAACCCTAACATTTCTGTGTCAGGATAGACATTTTAACAATATTTGTTCTTCCAATCCATGAGCATGGAATGTCTTTTCATTATTTGGTGTCATCTTCATTTTTTTTCATCAGTGTTTTATAGTTTTTAGGGTACATGTCTTTAACCTCTTTGGTTAGGTTTGTTCCTAGGTATCTTATTATTTTTGTGCAGTTGTAAATGGGATTGTTCTCTTCATTTCTCCTTCTTTTGCTTCATTTTTGGTGCATAGATATGCGACAAACTTCTGGGGATTGATTTTGTATCCTGAGTCTTTATTGCATTCGTTTATCAGTTCTAGCAGTTTTTTGGTGAAGTCTTTCAGGTTTTCTCTATATAGTATCATGTCATCTGCAGATACTGGAAGTTTAACTTCTTCCTTAATGATTTTGATGACTTTTATTTCTTTTTGTGCCCAATGTGCCCAATTGCTGTGGCCAGGACCTCTAGTACTATGTTGAATAGAAGTGGTGAGAGTAAACCTTGTCTTGTTCCTGACCTTTGGGCAAAAGCTCTCAGTTTTTTTCTATTAAGTATGATGTTAGCTGTGGGTTTTTCATATACGGCCTTTTTTACATTGAGGTATATTTCCTCTAAACCTACTTTTTGTTTGTATCATGAATGGATGTTGTACTTTGTCAAATGCTTTTTCTGCATCTATTGGAAGGATCATGTGGTTCTCATTCTTTCTCTTAATGATGTGATGTATTATGTTGATTGATTTGCAAATATTAAACCACCCTTGCAACCCAGGAATAAATCACACTTGATTATGGGGATTTATTTTTTTTTAATGTATTGTTAGATTTGTTTTACTAGTATTTTTTTGAGAATTTTTACATCAGTGTTCTTCAGGAATATTGGCCCATAGCTCTTTTTTTGTGTTGTCTTTATCTAGTTTGGTATCAAGATAATGCTGGCCTCATAGAATGAATTTGGTAGTTGTCCTTCCTCTTGCATTTTTTTTTCAAGATTTTATTTATTTATTTGACAGAAGATCACAAGTAGGCAGAGAGGCAGGCAGAGGGAGAGGAGGAAGCAGGCTCCCTGCTGAGCAGATAGCCCCAGGTAGGGCTCAATCCCAGGACTCTGGGATCATGACCTGAGCTGAAGGCAGAGGCTTAACCCACTGAGCCACCCAGGGCCCCTCTTGCATTTTTTGAAACAGTTTGAAAAGAATAGGTATTAAGTCTTCTTTAAATGTTTGGTGGAATTCATCCATGAGCCATCTGATTCTTGACTTTTGTTTGTTGTGAGTTTTTTGATTACTGATTCAATTTCTTTGCTGATAATCAGTCTGTTCAAATTTTCTTTTTCTTCATGTTTCAGTTTTGGTAGGTTGTCTGTTTTCTTCGAATTTATCATTTCTCCAAGGTTGTCCATTTTGTTGGCATGTAGTTTTTTACAATTTTTTAAATATTTCTGTGGGGTTGCTTGTTATTTCTTTTCTCTCAATTGTGGGTTTTGGTTTTTTTTTTTTTTTTGGTCCTTTCTCTTTTTTTCTTGATAAGTCTAGATAGAAGTTTATCAGTTCTACTGATGTTTAAAAAAAAGCAGCTCCTGGTCTGATTGATCTCTTCTATTTATTTTTTAGTTTTTATATTAGTTATTTCTACTCTAGACTTTCTTATTTCCTTTCATCTGCTGGCTTTAGGCTTTGTTTGTTGTTCTTTTTCTAGTTCCTTAGGTGAAAGGTTAGGTTGTTTATTTGAGATTTTTCTTTCATCTTGAGGTAGGCCTGTATTGCTATGCACTTCCCTCTTAGAACTGCTTTTGCTGCATCCCAAACATTTTGGACTGTTGTGTTTTCACTTTCATTTGTTTCCGTGTACGTTTAAAATTTCTTCTTTTATTTCCTGGTTGACCCATTCATTATGTAGTAGCATGTTCTTCATAACCTCCATGTATTTGTGGTCTTTCCAGATTTTTTCTTGTGGTCTTTCCAGATATTTTCTTGTGGTTGACTTCTAGTTTCATAATGTTGTGGTCAGAAAAGATGCATGGTATGACCTCCATCTCTTTGAAATTGTTGAGGCTTGTTTTATGGCCCAATATGTGATCTATTCTGGAAAATGTTCCATGTGTACTTGGAAAGAATGTGTGTTCTGCTGTTTTTGGATGGAATGTTCTGAATATATCTGTTAAATCCTTCTGGTCCAGTGTGTTCTTCAAAGCCATTTTTTCTTTGTTGATTTTCTATTTAGATGTTCTGTACATTGATGTAAGTGGGGTGTTAAGATCCCCTATTATTGTATTATTATCAATTACTTCCTTTATGTTTGTTACTACATTTGTAATATGTACTTGGGTGCTCCCATATTGGGTGCATAAATATTTACAATTGTTAGAGCTTCTTGTTGGGTTGTCCCTTTTATTATTGTATGATGTTCTTCTTTGTCTCTTGTTATAATTGTTGTTTTATTTCTGTTTTATCTGAAGAAACTATTGCTCCTCTGGCTTTTTTGATATGTATTTGCATGATACTTATTTCTCCATCCTCTCATTTTTAATCTGCAGGTGTCTTTAGATCTAAAAAGTCTCTTGTAGGCAGCATGTAGATGGATAGTTCCTTCCTTCTTTCCTTCCTTCCTTTCTTCTTCTCTTAATCCATTCTGTCACCCTGTATCTTCTGGTTGGAGTATGTACTCTGTTTACATTCAAACTAATTATTGACATATATGTATTAATAGTCATTTTACTTGCTTTTTGGATGTTTCTGAAGATTTTCTCTGATCCTTTCTTGTCTTTTTCTATTTCTTAGTTTTCTGGTTTTCTGTAGTGATATATTTGGATTTCTTTCTGTTTTCTTTGCATACTTACCAATGGTTTTTGATTTGTGGTTACTATTAGGTTTGTGTATAATATCTTCAGCATATAGCAGTCTATTTTAAGTTGGTGCTTAAGTTTGGACCCATTCTTTACTTTTCTCCTCCCCACATTTTAGGTACTATGTTTTTGTATTTTACATCCTTTAATTTTATGAGTTCCTTGACTGATTTTTTACAGAAATATTCCTTTTTACTGATTTTATGTTTTCTGCCTTCATACTGTCATTTTTGAGCTTTCCTTTCCACTCAAACAGCCCCTTTTAATATTTCTTGCAGAGCTGATTTAGTGGTCAACTCTTCTTTTTCATTTATGGTTTTTTTTTCATTTATTTTGCATAATTCTTATTTCTATTTTGTTCAGCATGATTACTTTCCTTTACTCTGTCTTCTAAGTCATTAATTTGTTCCTCCCTTTATCTCTGCTGTGTTATTCCTTATCTCTATGTTCTTGGTCTCACTGATGTTCTCTAGTCTTCTCTCAAGTCTAGTTGGTACCTTATGATCATTGCTTTAAATTCTCCATCAGGAATGTTACTTATATTTTTGTCACTTAGATTTCTGGTGGTGGCCTTGTCCTATCCTTTCATAGACATAAATTCCTCTGTCTTCTCATTTTGTCTAAGTCTCTGTACCTGTTTCTCTGTGTTAGGAATGTTAGCCATATCTTTTGTTTTTAAGTGTAATGGCTTTATGAAGATGAGGTCCTATAGTGCCCTGCAGTATAGTTTTCCCTGTTCCCCATGGCCTGGTGCTTCTGGGAGTGTCTCCAACATGTGCTGCATGCACTCATCTATGTGTCCTGACTACTTTATCCTTCAGGCCAGTTGCCGTAGGGGCTCTCTTTGCCTCTTGTGGGCTGTGTTTTGTCCCTGGGCTGAATATGGCACGTTTTAACTAGGTGTGCTCTGGACTGCTTGTGAAATGAGACCTGTTACCCTCTCTGATATGAGTAGAGGTATGGGCCAGCTATCTGAGGGAGGGTTCCTGCTGCACTGGGAGTGAGGCAAGGGTTGACTAGTAGCAGTGGTTCCATCCTGGAGCAAGGGAGTTGGGAGAGCTTGGTGTAAGCATGAGTATGGGCCCTGAGCTGATTCTTGCAGGTGTCTGTGAGTTTATATTGATGGATGGGGGAAGGAGAGGTACCTGCCAGATCCTTTACTTCCTAGCAGTCTCTCTGAGGGTTGCCTCTTTGGGATATGCTCAAGTAAGGGCAGCTAACTTCCCAACTGTGTGCCCTTGGTACTCTTTAGGTTGCTATTTCCACACTGTGTATTGGTGGGCCCTTTTCTCCAAGAGGAGTCCCAGTGTCCTCTGGGCTCTCCTTGATCCAAGCACACTGACCTTTAAAATTCCAGGCTGTAAGCTCCACTGATTGCAAGAACAAAAGAAATTTATCTGCTCTCACTTTTCAAGCTAATAGGTATGGGGATTTTTTTTTTCCCTGTGCCCTCCCTTGTATGTTAGTCTGTCTCTAGCCCTTCCCTGCAACTGTAGCTCCCTCCCCACTGCAGCAGGCAGGGTCTGTTTCTCTCCCAACCTGCTTCTCTGCACTTCCTACTTTCTTCAGTGTGGTCTCTCTTCTACCTTTATTTGTGGAGTTTGTTCTGCCAGTCTTCAGGTTGATTTCTGGGCTATTTAGGGTGATTTGATAATTACCTAGTTTTGTTTGTTGGATGAGTTGAGCCTAGGGTTCTCCTACTCTACCACCACCTTATTCTCTTCTATTTGAGCTTTTGTTTTACCACAACCTCATTTTAGATTATTGAAAATAGTCGTTATGCCTCTGTCCTCCTTGTTGAAAGCTAGGCATTAATTAAATATTCTGGTGATGGATTTAGTGAATAAAGTAAAATGGAATCCTATGCCAAATAAGATAGTGCTTAAATTAAAAGGAGAGGAGAAATCCATGAGCAGTGGTACTCAGTACTGTTTGTTTTCACTTTTTTTAGAAGTAAAGTAAGTTGAAGGAGTAATTATGAAGACTATAGGATTTCCCCTTTCATAAAACATTTTGAGGGAAAAAGAATGATTGTTTGGATATTTTCAGCATTTAAAGCTGGTTAATTACCACACATTCTTTCCATTGTGATTGTGTAGCATTGCTGAGGTCTGGAATCATGCAAATAATTTCAGAACGCTCTTTTCTCTCTCTCTCTCTCTTTTTTTAAAGTCAGCTCTCAGTAGAGTTCTTTCTCTGTTGGTTCTTAGACTTAGAAGACATATAGTGATTTTCTAAGCAGAGAAAATCTTGGTTCTTCTTGCAATTCAGTTACCTCAACAGGGTTTAAATAATTAAAAGAAAATACAGACTGAGCTTCAAAAAAATACCACAGAACTGTTATTCTGATCCAGAAAGGTGTGCCATCTTTCTGGGAGAGGATGTGTAATGAAATGTCAAGTTTGTCAACTCTCTAGGAAGAAGGCAGCCATAATAATTGAATAAAACACCATTAATTTGTTATATATGTATCGAGAAGCTGAGGCATGGATTTCTATGTGTAGGAACTGTAGCATTCTTTTAAATAGTTTTCTGTTCTTAACATAATTGAAGATTGGTCAGAGCAATGCTGTTCTAATTGTTCTTCATCTGTGAAACCCAGACCAATAGTTATTGATGACTTCAACTATATGTGTGTATGTTAAGCAAGAAAGTCATTTTGAGGGATGTAATTGGAATGTTACTTTCATTTTAAGGGGTTCTTTGTTTTAGCTGTTCAGAGTATCATGAAACCACTATTGTAACTGGGATACAGAGGTGCAAAGAGCACCTGGCTCTGGGGATTCCAAACAGAACAGGTTCAGCCACTCACCACTGACAAAATCCAAGGACAGAGAGATGAGTGGTGGTGAAACAAGAAAGGAATTTATTTTACTGAGGCTAACACTGGAAAGACAGCAGTCTAGTGTCTCAAAGATTGTCTCTAAAATGCTGAAAATACTTAAATGTTTATATAAGGAAAATGTAGGACAAATATCGGTAGGTACATGCAAGTGGGCAATAAATGTCAGGTTGATCATTGTCTTGGGATCAGTCAATCACATGGGGTCTTGCTGGTGTCAGGGCACTTCCTGTTGCTTGAGGAAATAGTTTCATTTCCCATCACAGAATGCTTTGCCTGCAGGGTCTTTAAGAGTTAAGCTGGAAAGAAGAACTTAATGAATTAGAAAATACAGACTGAGCTCAAAATGGAGGTAGTTGAAGTCCTCTTTCCCTATCATAGGCATCAGAGAATCAGTTGGAATGATGGTGGAGGACCGATGCCTAGGAGAATTGCACTTTTGTTCGCATCACTATCATTGCGTTCCTGTTACCGGTAGTACATGTGTCTTTCTCTCATGGTAAGAAAATTATGGTAAGAAGATTAAGCTCATAATGTATTACCAGGGAATATGGCAGAATGAGCTAGATGATAGTATGGTCGTACTAACAGCAGGAATGCTACCACAGAATAGGTCACATAATCAAATACATATTTATATAAACACACACATATATGCCTGTGTATATATTTCATATTAAATTGCCTGGGAATATTGAAAACCCCCAATTTGTTGTACTCTTTAAATATCCTCATGTAGTACTAGTTTGCCCATAAACCAAGTTTGATTGTGCATATTTGAGTTGTATGTAGTTCTTTAGAAGGTTTTAGAAAATTTTCTGAAATAGCAATTTTTGAGCTGACTACTGAATCTATTCATAATTGCACGTATGGTTCACATTTTTCCTGTGTGTCTGAGAAGATGAAGTCAGTAAGTCAATCAAAACTACTGTGTTATTAATGGACTGTTGTTCTGTGCAAAAAAAAAAAAAAAGGTAGACTTTTCAGAATGGCTGGAAGAGGCAGAAGATGAGACTGGAAACACAAATTTGAGCCAGTTTATTAAGGAACTGCAGAACCTTTACTGGTAGAGTACCAACAGCATAATAGTAATGATTATAGTATAAAATCATTCTGTTATGCAACAATCTAAAAAAATAAGGTTTTCTTTTCTTTTGTGTGTGTGTGTGTGTGACAGAGGATAGTGGTATGAAAAACTTAAAAAAGTAAGACAAACTTTTACTAAGCAGAAAGATGATTATAATTTGGGAATGCCTGATACCTTCCCTAGTCTCAGGCAGCCTAGGTTACTTTAAAAAGCCTGATGTAGTGATGGTCCCTATTTCACTTTTCATTGTGTCTTTTTGTTTTCTTGTTACATCTAGCCCATCCCTGTTCAGTCTCCTTGGTTTTCCAGTTTGATGACTCCATGTTCTGTTCTCACTTCCTCTGTCCTGTGTTTGATCTTTTGGACATGTGGTTTTAAGCTTAGCTGTATTAAGTACAGTGAGGAAGTTTAAATACTGCACATCTTTTTTTTTCTAGTTCTCAATCCTTGCCCATTTTGGCTTTTGTAGCAGTTGTAGTTCTGCCCAAGAGATAATCTTTCTCCTCACTCTCAAGAAATGCTCATTAGCTGGAGTGCCTGCTTAATGTGTTCTTCCTACTCCCACCTGTGCTAGAGGAGGGGACTTAGCACTAGTGACAAGTGTTGAGGCTGTGATGAAATCTCAGAGTTCCTTTTCACTATTATTGTATATTTTGATTTAAAACACCCACTTTATTGAGGAATAACATAAAACCAAGTTATAAATAATAAATCCAATACTACTAAAAATAAATAAATAAGGATAACCAACAATACTTTCATGACTTTTTACAAATATTTACATATGAGAAACTCCTACCACATTCATGATAGAACATTTCCATCACTTTGAAATATTTCCTTATGGCTTCTTACAGTTGATCCCATCTAGCACTTCTAGTTCCTGACAACCTGATTTATTTTTTATTACTGAAATTTTGCTTTTTTTAAGAATTGTATTTAAAAGGAACATAATGGATGTCATTTTCTGCGTTTCTTTCACTTGGTGGAAAAAAAATTCATCCATGCTGTTGCATATATAAGTAGGTTAATTTTTTTTTCGTTATTATTTTTTTTTAATTTAAACATATAATGTAACCCCACCACCCTCTCCCAACCCCCTCGCCCCCCAACCCCCCTCAGTTTGTTTTATGACATTAAGAGTCTCTTTTGGTTTGTCTCCCTCCCGATCCCATCTTGTTTCATTTTTACTTTTCCTATCCTCTTAACCCCCACCCCCATTGCATCTCCACTTCCTCGTATCAGGGAGATCATATGATAGTTGTCTTTCTCTGATTGACTTATTTCGCTAAGCATGATACCCTCTACTTCCATCCATGTCGTCGCAAATGGTAAGATTTCATTTCTTTTGATGGCTGCATAGTATTCCATTGTATATATATACCACATCTTCTTTATCCATTCATCTGCTGATGGACATCTAGGTTCTTTCCATAACTTGGCTATTGTGGACATTGCTGCTATAAACATTCGGGTACATGTGCCCCTTCGGATCACTACGTTTGTATCTTTAGGGTAAATACCCAGTAGTGCAATTGCAGGGTCATAAGGTAGCTCTGTTTTCAACTTTTTGAGGAACCTCCATGCTGTTTTCCAGAGTGGTTGCACCAGCTTGCATTCCCACCAACAGTGTAGGAGGGTTCCCCTTTCTCCACATCCTTGCCAGCATCTGTCATTTCTTGACTTGTTCATTTTAGCCATTCTGACTGGTGTGAGGTGGTATCTCATTGTGGTTTTGATTTGTATTTCCCTGATGCCCAGTGATGTGGAGCACTTTTTCATGTGTCTGTTGGCCATGTGGATGTCTTCTTTGCAGAAATGTCTGTTCATGTCCTCTGCCCATTTCTTGATTGGATTATTTGTTCTTTGGGTATTGAGTTTGCTAAGCTCCTTATAGATTTTGGATACTAGCCCTTTATCTGATATGTCATTTGCAAATATCTTCTCCCATTCTGTCAGTTGTCTTTTGGTTTTATTGACTGTTTCCTTTGCTGTGCAAAAGCTTTTGATCTTGATGAAGTCCCAATAGTTCATTTTTTCCCTTGTTTCCCTTGCATTTGGTGTTGTTCCTAGGAAGAAGTTGCTGCGGCTGAGGTCGAAGAGGTTGCTGCCTGTGTACTCCTCAAGGATTTTGATGGATTCCTTTCTCACGTTGAGGTCCTTCATCCATTTTGAGTCTATTTTCATGTGTGGTATAAAGAAATGGTCCAATTTCATTTTTCTGTATGTGGCTGTCCAATTTTCCCAACACCATTTGTTGAAGAGGCTGTCTTTTTTCCATTGGGTATTCTTTCCTGCTTTGTCGAAGATTAGTTGACCATAGAGTTGGGGGTCTATTTCTGGGCTCCCTATTCTGTTCCATTGATCTATGTGTCTGTTTTTGTGCCAGTACCAACTGTCTTGATGATGACAGCTTTGTAATAGAGTTTGAAGTCTGGAATTGTGATGCCACCAACTTTGGCTTTCTTTTTCAATATTTCTTTGGCTATTCGAGGTCTTTTCTGGTTCCATATAAATTTTAGGATTATTTGTTCCATTTCTTTGAAAAAATAGGTTGGGATTTTGATAGGCATTGCATTAAATGTGTAGATAGCTTTAGGTAGCATAGACATTTTCACAATATTTATTCTTCCAATCCATGAGCATGGAACATTTTTCCATTTGTTTGTGTCTTCCTCGATTTCTTTCATGAGTACTTTATAGTTTTCTGAGTATAGATTCTTTGCCTCTTTGGTTAGGTTTATTCCTAGGTATCTTATGGTTTTGGGTGTAATTGTAAATGGGATTGACTCCTTAATTTCTCTTTCTTCTGTCTTGTTGTTGGTGTAAAGAAATGCAACTGATTTCTGTGCATTGATTTTATATCCTGACACTTTACTGAATTCCTGTACAAGCTCTAGCAGTTTTGGAGTGGAGCCTTTTGGATTTTCCACATATAATATCATATCATCTGCAAAGAGCAATGGTTTGACTTCTTCTTTGCCGATTTGGATGCCTTTAATTTCTATTTGTTGTCTGATTGCTGAGGCTAGGACTTCTAGTACTATGTTGAATAGCAGTGGTGATAACGGACATCCCTGCCGTGTTCCTGACCATAGCGGAAAAGCTCTCAGTTTTTCTCCATTGAGAATGATACTTGCGGTGGGTTTTTCATAGATGGCTTTGATAATATTGAGGTATGTGCCCTCTATCCCTACACTTTGAAGAGTTTTGATTAGGAAGGGATGCTGTACTTTGTCAAATGCTTTTTCAGCATCTATTGAGAGTATCATATGGTTCTTGTTCTTTCTTTTGTTAATGTATTGTATCACATTGATTGATTTGCGGATGTTGAACCAACCCTGCTGCCCTGCAATAAATCCCACTTGGTCGTGGTGAATAATCCTTTTAATGTACTGTTGGATCCTATTGGCTAGTATTTTGGTGAGAATTTTCGCAGCTGTTTTCATCAGATATTGGTCTGTAATTGTCCTTTTTGATGGGATCCTTGTCTGGTTTGGGGATCAAGGTGATGCTGGCCTCATAAAATGAGTTTGGAAGTTTTCCTTCCATTTCTATTTTTTGGAACAGTTTCAGGAGAATAGGAATTAATTCTTCTTTAAATGTTTGGTAGAATTCTCCTGGGAAGCCATCTGGCCCTGGGCTTTTGTTTGTTTGGAGATTTTTGATGACTGTTTCAATCTCCTTACTGGTTATGGGCCTATTCAGGTTTTCTATTTCTTCCTGGTTCAGTTTTGGCAGTTTATATGTCTCTAGGAAAGCATCCATTTCTTCCAGATTGTCAAGTTTGTTGGCATGGAGTTGCTCACAATATGTTCTTATGATTGTTTGTATTTCTTTGGTGTTGGTTGTGATCTCTCCTCTTTCATTCATGATTTTACTTATTTGGGTCCTTTCTCTTTTCTTTTGGATAAGTCTGGCCAGGAGTTTATCAATCTTATTAATTCTTTCAAAGAACCAGCTCCTAGTTTCGTTGATTTGTTCTATTGTTTTTTTGGTTTCTATTTCATTGATTTCTGCTTTGATCTTTATTATTTCTCTTCTCCTGCTGGGTTTAGGCTTTCTTTGTTGTTCTTTCTCGAGCTCCTTTAGGTGTAGGGTTAGGTTGTGTATTTGAGGCCTTTCCTCTTTCTTGAGATAGGCTTGTATCGCTATATATTTTCCTCTCAGGACTGCTTTTGCTGTGTCCCACAGATTTTGGACCGTTGTATTTTTATTATCATTTGTTTCCATGGTTTTTTTCAATTCTTCTTTAATTTCCTGGTTGACCCATTCATTCTTTAGAAGGATGCTGTTGAGTCTCCATGTATTTGTGCTCTTTCCAGATTTCCTCTTGTGATTGAGTTCTAGCTTCAGAGCATTGTGGTCTGAAAATATGCAGGGAATGATCCCAATCTTTTGATACCTGTTGAGACCTGATTTATGACCCAGGATGTGATCTATTCTGGAGAATGTTCCATGGGCACTAGAGAAGAATGTGTATTCTGATGCTTTGGGATGGAATGTTCTGAATATATCTGTGATGTCCATCTGGTCCAGTGTGTCATTTAAGACCTTTATTTCCTTGTTGATCTTTTGCTTGGATGATCTGTCCATTTCAGTGAGGGTGTGTTAAAGTTTCCTACTATTATTGTATTATTGTTGGTGTGTTTCTTTGATTTTGTTATTAATTGGTTTATATAGTTGGCTGCTCCCATGTTAGGGGCATAGGTATTTAAAATTGTTAGATCTTCTTGTTGGACAGACCCTTTGAGTATGATATAGTGTTCTTCCTCATCTCTTATTATACTCTTTGGCTTAAAATCTAATTGATCTGATATAAGGATTTCCACCCCAGCTTTCTTCTGATGTCCATTAGCATGGTAAATTGTTTTCCACCTCCTCACTTTCGATCTGGAGGTGTCTTCAGGTCTAAAATGAATTTCTTGTAGGCAGCATATTGATGGGTTTTGTTTTTTTTCCATTCTGAAACCCTGTGTCTATTGATTGGGGCATTTAGCCCATTTATGTTCAGGGTAACTATTGAGAGATATGAATTTAGTGCCATTGTATTGCCTGTAAGGTGATTGTTACTGTATATTGTCTCTGTTCCTTTCTGATAATACTTTTAGGGTCTCTCTTTGCTTAGAGGACCCCTTTCAATATTTCCAGTAGAGCTGGTTTGGTGTTTACAAATTCCTTCAGTTTTTGTTTGTCCTGGAAGCTTTTTATCTCTCCTTCTATTTTCAATGATAACCTAGCTGGATAAAGTATTTTTGGCTGCATGTTTTTCTCTTTTAGTGCTCTAAATATATCATGCCAGTTCTTTCTGGCCTGCCAGGTCTCTGTGGATAAGTCTGTGCCAATCTAATATTTTTACCATTGTATGTTACAGACTTCTTGTCCCGTGCTGCTTTCAGGATTTTCTCTTTGTCGCTAAGACTTGTAAATTTTACTATTAGATGACGGGGTGTGGACCTATTCCTATTGATTTTGAGGGAGATTCTCTGCACCTCCTGGATTTTGATGCTTGTTCCCTTTGCTATATTAGGGAAATTCTCTACAATAATTCTCTGCGGTATACCTTCTGCTCCTCTCCCTCTTTCTTCTTCTTCTGGAATCCCAATTATTCGAATGTTGTTTCGTCTTATGATATCACTTATCTCTCGAATTCTCCCCTCGTGGTCCAGTAGTTGTCTCTCTTTTGCTCAGCTTCTTTATTCTCTGTCATTTGGTCTTCCATATCACTAATTCTTTCTTCTGCCTCATTTATCCTAGCAGTAAGAGCCTCCATTTTTGATTGCACCTCATTAATAGCTTTTTTTATTTCAACTTGATTAGATTTTAATTCTTTTATTTTTCCAGAAAGGGCTTTTATTTCTTCGGACAGGGTTTCTCTAATATCTTCCATGCCTTTTTCGAGCCCAGCTAGAACCTTGAGAATCATCGTCCTGAATTCCAGATCTGACATATTACCAATGTCTGTATTGATTAAGTCCCTAGCCTTTGGTACTGCCTCCTGTTCTTTTTTTTTGTGGTGAGTTTTTCCGCCTTGTGGTCTTTTTTTTTTTTACTTTCTTAAACATATGAAACATATTGTTAATAACTGTTTTTATGGCGTGGTCTACTAATTCCATCATCTCTTTTATTTCTGTATTTCTACTGAGTGCCTTTTCTCCTGGTTATAGGTCATAATTTCCTCATTTTTTTTCTTGGTTTTATCTTTTATTTTTTAAAATTTCTTTTTATTTTTAATTGAAGTATGGTTGACATACAACATTATTTTAGTTTTAGGCATACAACATAGTGATTCCATAATTATATGTATTATGATTAAGTGTTTTACCATGTGTCACCATGCAAAGTTATTACAATATTGTTGACTATATTTCCTATGCTGTACTTTCATCCCTGTGACTCATGTATTTTATAAGTGGATGTTTCTTCTTTTTAGTCCCCTTCACCTATATTGCCTGTCTCCTTTTGTCTGGAGTATACCAGTTTGTTCTCTATATTTTTGAGTCTGTTTTGTTTTTTGTTTGTTCACTTGTATTGTCTTTTTAGATTTTACCTATAAGTGAAATCATATGGTATTTATCTTACTCTGTTTGACTTATTTGACTTAGCATAATATTCTGTAGGTTCATTGATATTGTAGCAGAAGGCAAGTTTTCATTCTTTTACATGGCTGAGTAGTATTTCTTCATGCATGTATACCACATCTTTATGTATTCATCTATCAGAGGACACTTAGGTTTCCTCTGTATCTTGGTTGCTATAAATAATGCTGCAGTAAACACGGGGGTCCACTTATATATTTGAATTAGTGTTTTCATTTTCTTTAATAAATACCCAATAGTGGAATTACTGGATTTTATGGTATTTCTATTTTATGTTTTTTGAGGAAACTTTGTACTGTTTTCCATAGTGGTTAACACCAGTTTACACTCCCAGCAACACTGCATGAGTGTTCCCCTTTGTCCACATCCTTGTGAACATTTATTTCTTGTCTTTTTGATACTAGTCATTCTGGGAGGTGTGATGTGATAGTTCATTGTGATTTTGATTTTGCATTTCCCTGATGATTAATAATGTTGGGTATCTTTTCATGTGTCCCTTGGCCATCTGTCTGGGAAAATGGTCAAGTCCTCTGCCCATTTTAAAATTACATTTTTTAGCTTTTTTGGTGTTGAGTCATAGGGATTCCTTATGTATTTTGGATATTAACTCCTTAGTGGATATATCATTTCAAGATATTTTCTCCCATTTTGTGGTTTGTCTTTCATTTTGTTGATGTTGTCCTTTACTGTGCAATTTTTTTAGTTTGATGAAGTCCCAATTGTTTATTTTTGCTTTTGTTACCCTTGCTGGGGAGATAGATCCTGAAAAATATTGCTAAAACTGATGTCCAGAAATTTATATTGTAATTTTTTAAAAGTATTTTTATGTTTTCAGGCCTTCCATTTAGGTGTTTAATCTATTTTGAGTTTAGTTTTGATTGTGGTGTAAGAAAGTGGTATAGTTTTGTTCTTTTGCAGGTAGCTGTTCCATTTTTGCAGCACTATTTACTGAAGAGACCATCTTTTCCTCATTGTGTATTTTTGCCTCCTTTGTTATAGATTGATTGACCATATTAACATGGACTTATTTCTATCCTAACATGGGCTCTCTATCCTGTTCCATTGATCGATGGGTTTGTTTTTATGCCAGTACCATGCTGTTTTGATTACTATAGCTTTGTAGTATAGTTTTGAAATCTAGGCTTTTAATACTTCCAAGTTTGTTCTTTCTCAAGATTGCTTTGGCTATTCAGGGCTTTTTGTGGTTCCATACAAATTTTAGAATTCTTTTGTTCTTGTTCTGTAAAAAATACTACTGGTATTTTGATAGAGATTGCATTAGTAATATGGACATTTTAACAATATTAATTCTTTCAATCCATGAGCATAGTGTATCCTTCCATTTATTTGTATTGTCTTCAATTTCTTTCGTGCAATTGTAAATAGGATTGTTTTCTTAATTTGTCTTTCTGCTACTTTGTTATTAATGTATAGAAACATAACAGATCTCTGTATATTGGTTTGACTGCATTGTAGTCCTGGAATACCAATATTATATTGGGTAGAAGTAGTGAGAATGGACATCCTTGTCTTTTTCCTGGAAAAAGCCTTCAGCTTTTCATCGCTAAGTATCATGTTAGGTGTGGGTTTGTTATATATAACCTTTATTATGTTGAGGTATATTCTCTGAGAGTTTTTATCATGTACAGATGTTGAATTTTGTCATTGCTTTTTCAGCATCAACTGAGATAATGATATGATTTTTGTCCTTCATTTTGTTGATGTGGTGTATCATGTTGATTGATTTGCTAATATAAAATCATCCTTGCATCATTGACATAAATTCTACTTGATCATAGTGAATGATCTTTTTAATACATTTTGAATTTGATTTATAAATACTTTATTGAGGATATTTGTATATATGTTAATCAGGGCTATTTGTCCATAATTTTATTTATTAATTTTTTTTCTGTAGTGTCCTTGTCTGGGCTTGGTATCAGGCTAATGCTGGCCTCATAAAATTGATTTGGAAGCATTTCTTCCTCTTCTTTTTTTGGACTAGCTTAAGAGGAATAGGTATTAATTCTTTAAATGTTTGGTGGGATTCACCTGTGAAGCTATCTGGTCCTAAGCTTTTGTTTTGATGATTTTTGATACTGAATCAGTTTCATTATTTGTAATCAGTTGGTCTGTTCATATATTCTCTTTCTTATTGATTCAGTCTCGGAAGATTATATGGGTTTAGGAATTTATCCATTTCTTCTAGGATGTCCAGTTTATTGGCAAATAAGTTTTTGTAATAGTCTTTTGTAATTCTTTGCATTTATGTGGCTTCAGTTTTAACTTCTTTTCTTTCATGTCTGATTTTATTTATTGAGTCCCCCTCTCTTCACCTCCCCTTTTTTTTTAATCCTTGATGAATTTGATGAAAGGTGTGATAGCAGTTTTTTTCTTTTCACAAAGTGGGCTCCTGGTTTCATTGATCTTTTCTATTTTTTGAGGGGGGGTCTTTGTTTCATTTATTTCTACTCAGATCTTTATTTTTTCTTTCCTATTATGGGCTTTATTTGTTTTCCTTATTATTATTATTATTTTTAAAGATTTCATTTAATTATTTGACAGAGAGATCACAAGTAGGCAGAGGGGCAGGCAGAGAGAGAGGAGGAAGCAGGCTCCCCGCTGAGCAGAGCGGGGAGCCCAATGCGGGGCTCGATCCCAGGACCCTGGGACCATGACCTGAGCCGAAGGCAGAGGCCTAACCCACTGAGCCACCCAGGCGCCCCTGTTTTCCTTATTTTTATAGATGTAAGGTTAGATTACTTATTTGGGTCTTGTTTGTTTGTTTCTTGAGGTATACCTTTATGGCTATAAATTTCCCTCTTAGAACTCCTTTTGCTGTGTCCCAAAGATCTTGGACCATTGCGTTTCCTTTTCATTTGTCTCAAGGTATTTTTTGATTTCTGTTTTCATTTCTTCATTGACACTTTTGTTATTTAGCATTATGTTGTTTAGCCTCCATGTATTTGTGTTTTTTCTTGTAATTCCTGTAATTTCTTGTAATTAATTTCTAGTTTCATACTCTTGTAGTCTGAAAAGATGCTTGAAAAGATTTTCGTTTTCTTGTATTTATTGAGACTTGTTTTGTTCCCTAACATGTGATCTGTCCTGGAGAATGTTCCTTGTGCACTTGAAAAGAATGTGTATTGTTTTTGGTTAGAGTGTTCTGCATATATGGGTTATATCCATCTGGTCTAATGTGTCTTTCAAACCAGTTTTTCCTTTTTAATTTTCTTTGTGGATGTTCTATTCATTGACGTAAGTGTATTGTTAAAGCTTTGTGCTTTAACTGTATTAAGGTCATTTTTCCCTTTATGTCTGTTAATATTTGCTTTTTATATTTTGGTGTTCCTTTGTTGGGTACATAGATATTTACAGTGATTTTATCTTGTTAGATTGATCACTTTATTATTATGTATTCCTTTTCTTTGTCTCTTGTTACAGTTTTTGTTTTAAAGTTTATTTTTTTTGCTGCAACTATTCCTTCCCCAGCTTTTTCTTTTGTTTGTTTGTTTTGTTACATTTGCATGGAATGTATTTTTCATCCATTCATTAGTTTGTGTCTTCAGGACTGAAGTGAGTCTTTTGTAGGCAGCATAGATGGATTTTGCTTTTTTATCCATTAGGTCACCGTATGTCTCTGGTTCAAATGCATTTACATATAAAGTAATTATTGATAGGTATGTACATATTGCCATTTTATTAATTGTTTTCTCATTGTTTTATAGTTTTTCTGTTCCTTTCTTCTTCGCTTTCTTTTTTACTTTGTGATCTGATAACATTTTTAGTATTATGCCTAGAGTCATTTCTCTTTATTGTTTTGTGTGTCTGCTATAGGGGTTTGGTTTGTGGCTACCTTGAGGTTCATATATAATTTGTGTATATAGCAGTCTATATTAAGTTGATGGTTGCTTAAATTCCATCACATACTAAAAGCACTTCAGTTTTATTTTTTCCGTCTACATTTTAGGTATATGATTCCCCCCCCATATCTTCTTATTTTGTGTATCCCTTAACTAATTTTTTAGATCTAATTGATTTTGCTACTGTGTCTTTTAACCTTCATACTGCTTTGTAAGTGATTGATCTACTACCTTTACAATATGTTTGCTTTTATTAGTGATATTTTTTCTCTTCATAGTTCTCTTTATTCTAGTTATGATTTTTTTTTTCCCCACTTAAAGAAGTCTCTCTAACATTTCTTATAAGACCAGTTTAGTGGTGATGGACTACTTTAAATTTTGTCTGAGGAAACTATTTCTCGTGATCATGAAATGGTAAGGTTAAAATGATAACCTTGTGAGGTTGAGTGTTCTTGGTTGTAGGTTTTTTTCTGTTCCGCACTTAGACTATATTGTGCCACTCTTTTCTGGCCTGCAGAGTTTGTGCTGAAAAATAAGTGGATAGCCTTGTCTGGTTTCCCTTGTACTGAAGTTTGCTCTTCTCTTGCTGTTTTTAAGAGTCCCTTTTTATGTTTAATTTTTGACATTATTATTGTGTGTCTTGTTGTAGACCTCTTTGAGGTTCCTCTTGTCTGGGGTTTTCTGTAGTTCCTGGACTTAGATGTTTATTGCCTTTTGCAGATTAGGGAAGTTTTCAATTATTTCTTGAAATAAGTTTCATGCCCCTTTCTCTTTTCTTCTCACTCATCTCCTATGATGCAGATGTTAGTACATTTGATGTTGCTCCAGAGGTCCCTTAACCTATACTCATTTTTTAAAATTCTTCTTTTTCTTTTTATTGTTCATTTGGGTGGTTTCCACTACCCCATCTTCCAGATAAATGATCCATTTCATATCCGCTATCTGCCTTTGACTCCCTCTAGTGTATTTTTCATTTCTTGTTCTTGTTCTTGTTCTTGTATTCTGATTAGTTCCTTTTTATGTTTTCATTCTTTTTGTTGAAGGTCTCACTGAATTCATACACTCTTCTCTCTACCCCAGTTAGTATCGCTATGACCATTACTTTGAACTCCTTACCAGATAGATTTCTGTTGTCCATTTTGTTTTGTTGTGTTTATGAGGTGTTGTTTTCTTTTGTTTGGAATGTATCCTTCTGGTCCTCATTATGTCTGACTTTTTGTTTCTGTGTATATAGGTCAGTTGTGTCTCTTGCTCTGAGAAACAGTGACCTTATATAGAAAATGCCCTGTGGGTCCCAGTAGAGCAATCTCCTATGGTCACCAGAGCAGGCACTCCAGGGATGTCTCCTCTTTGGGCTCTGTGTGCCTTCTTGTTTTGACTGGGCCCTGACTGCTGTAGTTGTGCTGGTAGGTGGGGCTGGTAGTTGTGCTGGTAGGTGGGGTAGCTGGGTAGTTGTGGGGTAGGTGGCCTTCCCCCGCTTATCGCCCTCCCCTGCCCTACTTTCCCCTGGGGTTTTCTACCAGGTAAGTAGGGTGTTAGTCCCTTTTGGCAGATGCCCATCCCAGCTGAGGCTGCTTGCCTATGGAGTGGGGCAAATCAGGGTTCACTCTGGAGGGGTGCCTGCTGGGATGGGCAGATTGGTGGGGTCTTCAGGAGCACACTCGGATGGGGTGAGCTGTGCTAACAAGGAAGATGGAGTGTTAGAACTGGCTCTTGCCTGTGTCAGGCCACCTAGCCTGAGGAAGGCTAAAAAAAACAGCTCCTGCCAGCACTTCTGTTCTGGGGGAGAGCTCCCATTGACCCCTCCCCTCTGGCACATGCCTAAAAATTAGTAAATCTCCTTCCCCTACAACCCAGGTGCTCTTTAAACTGCTGCCTTTGTGCTTGGTTTTAGATGAATAATATAGTGCTCTGGCCCTTCACTAGTGAAGTCTTGGTTTCCTATAGCCCTTTTGTTCTGAGTTATACGTGCTGGCTTTCAAAGCTGGATGTTATGGGGTCTTGTCTTTCCAGTGCAGGTTCATAGGGCTGGGGTTGCTCAATGTGGGGCCTGATCTTCTTGTTCCTCAGGGAGGACTTCCACTCCTATAATAGCTTTCCCATTTGTGGGTTACCATGCAGGGAGTTTTTGTTTCTGACCACTTCTCAGTCCCTCTTGCCTTTTTCGATTTGACTTTTTTTTAACTGTCCTTAGCTGTGGAAGAGCTATCCTGCTAGTCTTCAGGTCATTTTCAGAATGAGTTGTTATATGTATTTGCAGTCTCAGTGTGTTTGTGGGTGGAGGTCAGCTCAGGATCCTCTTAACTTCGCCATTTTCCCTGCAGCCTCTTTCTGATTTTTTTAAATGGCTGTTAATTTTAATTGGATTAAGCTATTTTGAGTTTTATCTTATTGATTGTTGAATTTTGTATTATTATTTCAAATAATATATATTGTTTCAACTTTCACTGTGCTATTTAAAATCAGTTGGGTTATTTTGAGGCATATTTTTAAGATTTGTTAGTGTGGGTCCAGAACAGACTTTACTGTAGGTTTCATTTAACCCCACAACTAAGGAGATGTGCTCCTGAGGATTCAGCTGAATTCTCTACGTATTACAGGGTTTATCCACTCTGACTAGTAGGAATATAAATTATTGCCTGCTGTGTGAGCTCCAGATGTTGTACTCACTTTTGTTTATCTTTTCCTTGTCTTCTGTAATTTTCTGTCATTGTGTATGGGTTTTAGTCATACCAAGACTTGGGCAGACTTTTCTATTTGTCTCTGGGATTCTTAGTGTAGTTTTCTTAAGTTCTTGGCCCTGGAAGTTGTAGTTGCCTTACAAACCTTTAACTGTCTCCTCAACTCAGTTTTGCTTGGGTTCCCCCACTATGTCTTGTAGTTTGTAAGCTGAATCCAGGTTGTAAGCTGTGCAATTACAATGCTTACTTTGCTTATTTCTTTTCCTTCAAGTATTACAGTCCTGTGCTACCTATGGTCTAATACCTGAAAACCACTGTTTCATATATCTTGTTCATATATCTTTTTTTTTTTTAGGTTTTATTTATTTATTTATTTGACAGACAGAGATCACAAGTAAGCAGAGAGGAAGGGGAAGCAGGCCCCTCGCCAAGCAGAGAGCCCAATGCGGGGCTCGATCCCAGGACCCTGGGATCATGACCTGAGCTGAAGGCAGAGGCTTTAACCCACTGAGCCACCCAGGTGCCCCATTGTTCATATATCTTGTTCAGTTTTCTAGTTGTGTTAGTTGGAAAGGTAAATCGGGCCCCTGTGTCTCCCATTTTTTTGGAAGTAGAATGTTATCAGTATGGTCTAATTTAAACTTTCCTTCATCCTTTATCATACTTTTCCTTTGAAGTAACCACAGTACAGAAGATAATGGATATTTTAGGGGTGGATGGTTGTGAAGATGTCTGCAAGGAAACTGCTGGTGATAGTTAGGAAATGTGTGTTTTATTTTTTCTGTTCATTCTTTTTATCTTTTATTATAGTTTATATTTTATAAAGTATTTTATAAAAAGTAAAGTCTCTCCTTGTCATTATATCTTTGTATAAAATTTACATGCTAGGAATGTGCACCATATTTTTTTGTAATTTCCTATATTTTAGACACATTACTTCCTACTCTTAGTAAACCTTGAGAAACCAGACATTTCTCATTTCTGTATCCATAATAGATCATTGTACTTAGCAACTGTTTAGAAAACACACTCATTTTGACATAATGTGAAGAATTTTAGTGTACACATTTTATGCTGTTTGGTTAATTAGAGATCCTCAGTATAGTTCAAGGCTTTTCCTGTTCATTTTCTGAAATGGGTCTAATCTGATCTTTCTCTAGATCTGTATTCTTTCTGACTAAGTGACAATCCCAGAGCTTTCCGTCCTTGGCACTATTATCCTTTTCATTGTGTTGAAACTGTAGTTTATATGATAGCTGCAGCTGCGCTTGGATAGCTCTGCTGCTTTGGTCTTTTCAGGATTCATGCATGTGTAACAAATACCAGCAGTAACACCATCTCTAAAGGACGAGGACTATAGATACGTACAATTTAAAATGATTTTTTTTGGAAACTCCTCTAATTTTTCATTCTTTCTTTATTTCTACTGGAAATTATATGTGTTCTTCAAGGTTACGTAAGCTTTGACAAGCTGAGCTTTGCCAGCCTATCCAAGGGAAAAGTCAGCACCCTACATAGAGCCAAAGTGGAGGGGGAAAAAAATCCCTAATTTTAATGGCACCGTGTCAGGAAATGGAAAGCATGGTGGGGTATGTGTGCAGATATATGTAAACTTGTAGCTCTGCATGCTCTTAGGTTTTCGTTGTGTTCCTTTTATGTCTTATAGAGACAATATAATACAGGCATTGGTGAAAATTTTTTTCTTGACTTTTTATTTTTTTAAAATATTTTATTTATTTATTTGACAGACAGAGATCACAAGTAGGAAGAGAGGCAGGCAGAGAGAGAGAGAGGAGGAAGCAGGCTCCCTGCCAAGCAGAGAGCATGACGTGGGACTCGATCCCAGGACCCTGCGATCATGACCGGAGCTGAAGGCAGAGCTTAACCCATTGAGCCACCCAGGCACGCTTTTCTTGACTTTTTAAAGGAATAGGTGGGTATTTTTGTGATGCTGTCAAGATAAAATTTCTATTTTTTGTTGAAATATTTGATATCTGTTTGCTATTTCTGTAAATAAATGAGTCTTTATGTAGCCTTTGCATTTTACCCTAGGCAGTGTTGTGTGCACACTTATGTTTGGCTCTGCTTTCATTTGGTTTCTTTTTTCTGAGACTTGACCTGTTTAATGTACATACCCAACCTTCTAGTGTTCCAGTGCAACTATATGCCCCTCATCTCCTTTCTTCTTTTGCTTGTCTCCTGAGCAAGATTTCTCCCTTTATGTTTATTCTTTCCTCTTTTGAAACTTCCCTCTTTGGTATTGCATTTCACTAGGGTATTATTATATAATTTGATAAGTTAAGTAATCCTCATTTATTAATGATACTGATGTAGGAAAAGACATTAGGGTTTGAGTTCGATTGCTAAGAAAGAATTCTTTAGATATTTTTGGTGCAAAAAAGTGGTTTTATTAAAGCATGGGGACATGCTTTATTGAATGCATTCGTGGGCAGAAAAAGCTGCACTGGGGTCATGAGGAGAGGCCCATTATATACTTTCAAGTTGGGAGGGATAGGGATAGCTTAGGTCTCTAAGGAATTTTGGAATAAGGTTTCCAGGACCTTGAAGGGGCTAGCTATTATTGGGAAAAGTTATTGACAATGACTTTTGACAATCAAAGGAGGTGTTAACTTATGTCATTAATATTACAATGTTAAGTGCTTCAAGTGAGATTTTATTTTATTTTTTTAATTTTGAGAGTTTTTAGTTTTTATCTAGATTCTTACTGTGAGGAAAAGAAATGTCTTAAAACAAGTAAGTAGTCTCCTAAAACCATGGGTTCTTGGAGAAAATTTTGTCTGTTGAAACTCAGGCCAGTAGAGGTATGTCTGTACTGTTTCCTTGGTAGCTTCAAGTCAGGTATTTTCATGGATGCTCTGCTTGTCCCAGAAAGGGAGCCTAAAGCTGAGTTTTTCACTTGGGGAGTGCTTAAGTGCTCCACGAATCAGTGACCAGATTTGTTTCATTTTGTGCCCATGTGGTTTCTGTGGGTAGTTTGTTGTTTTAAAAACTTTGAAAGAAGGGCATTTTTTTTTCCTGGCAATCATGCATATCCTGTGCAAGTATTTTTCATTATTAATAATCGAGAAGAACCAACTCCAGGTCATAATGCAGTTGGCTAAAATCATAAGGTTTTATCCAGTCATCCCATATGATTTGTGTCTGGTTTGCCAAAATACATTAATTTGAGGTTCCCAAAGGGCAGAGTAATGGTTTTCTCTCCTGTTTTTGTCACCCACCTGTTTTTGGAAATTATTTCTATCAATTTTGTGTAAATTAACAGTCTTTCAGAGACATTCATGAGATATTTAGATTTAATTTCTTCTAGGCCTATATACTATTTTTACTTTGGGTTGAGTATTTCCCTCCATTCTTACTCTATATAGAAATTTCCCTTTGTTTTTGACTTGAATTCCAGGTTTCTCATTGTGTTTTGTTTTTCATCTTCTTTCTCATTTAGGCCTAGTGGTTAGAAATGTCTTTAATTGAATTTTAAAGTGGTTAAGTTTTTGTCCTTTTGCGTACACCTGTCCAGTAGTGAGGGTTTGCTTCTGTAGGGCCACTGCAACCTTTTTAGTAATGAATTTGAGTTTAAAGAGAAATTGAATTAAATTCTTGAGTTATTTCAGAAGTTGTAACATCATGCTATTTACATTTCTGGCCACACTAAAGGTTTTCACGAAAGTGAAGTATTGTAGTGAAGTTTTTGAAAGTGAAGCTTTTGTGTCATCAGCCTGGTGGCATGAAAGGTGTTTTTGGGATTTTGCTAGCCCAGAATTACTATATTAAACAGTCCACATAAATCTAGGTCATAAGTGAATTAACCAGAAAGAAAACTTGAAGAGCCCCTTCTCTGAACTTTCTAATTTCACAGAGGACAAAACTGAAATCTAGCTGTCTAGATTTGGTGACTGTGATAACATGTAATTTAGTGGAAGTGTTAGGACTAGAGCCTAGTGCCCTGACTCCACATCTAGTGTTCCTCCTACTCCCTTGAGAACTCTTACTATTTCATCCATAACAAAATAACAGTTTATGTGAAATGTTATAGGGCTTTGGTTTTAAAATAACCAAATACATTTTATATTTGTGATAAAAGTTTGATGAGATAAAGCTTACAAATTCATACTGCATTTTCCCTCTTGTCCTGTAAAACAGTACTGATCATCTTTGAGGTTATCTGTTGAATATTTGAAGAAGGAAATTGTTTGGCCTTTATTTGCTTAAGCCTGTTCTTCATTGTATTAAAGTAGTTTTTAAAACTTCTCAAAGCTAAGAAAACATTCAAATAAAAAAATCTTATATTTAGCATTTGTTGATGGCTGTTTCCTGTCTATCGTTCTAACAGAACCTGTTTTGTTCAGGCATCTAAATCTTCTTCAAATGAGTCAGAGTAAGGGATCTTCTTTCCTAGTTCCTAGATTGATTCTGGTAAGTCTAAGTGAAACATGGCACTTCCCTTTCTTTGCTAGTGATAGGTTCAAAGATTGGCAGATCACAATCTCAGAATATCTTGATCATCTTGCTTCCAGCCTATAGATGAATCTACACATAGGCAGTCAGCCAGGAGAGTCACAGAGGATTTCTGAGGCTCGGACATGTAGTGTTTAGAGCCTGTTGTACATGTGGACTTCCTCTTGTTTGATAATGGTCATACATTTCCTTTTTGTTGAAACCAGTTTGCTTTGGGAATTTCTGTTACTTCTGCATGAAAGATGCTATCTGGTGCATCTCTTGATACTTTACACTGTGAAAGACAATTAAGTAAGAGATTTTGGCCACTAAGTTGATGTGAATTCAAGGAATAGAGGACTTTAGATAGATTTGAAACTAGGAGAATCTCTTCAGAGATTTGTGACTGAGACAGTTGTAAAATCAGGGCTTATAAGGCATCACAAACCATTGTGACTTAACTTTCATCTTTTTAGCTCCACTGAACTTTTCTTCCTTTTTTAAAATTTAAACCAGTAACCTCCTAATTCCAGTGGTTTCTGATCATTTCTTATCTCCTTTGACCTCTATTATAGCTATTTCTTTCTTTTTTTTTTAAGATTTTATTTATTTATTTGACAGAGATCACAAGTAGGCAGAGAGGCAGGCAGAGAGAGAGGAGGAAGCAGGCTCCCCGCCAAACAGAGAGCCCGATGCGGGGCTCGATCCCAGGACCCTGGGATCATGACCCGAGCCGAAGGCAGAGGCTTAACCCACTGAGCCACCCAGGTGCCCTATTATAGCTATTTCTATCCCTGTACACTTTTCCTGTATGAATTCTAGGACATCATTCTGTCTTTGTATATTTATGAGAATTTCTTTTAAATTTCTTTTACTGACATACTTTCTTCGACCTATCCCTTGAGCAATAATGGTTTTCTGTTTTTTATATTCTTGGCCTAATTAAAAAAAGCTTATTGTTTAAAATAATTTTAGATTTATGGAAAAATTGTGAGCCTGTACAGAGAGTTCTTACATATCCCACTTGTAGTTCTTCCCATTATTGATATGTTAGTATGGTGCAGTTGTTAAAATTAATGAACCAGGGTTTATACATAATTATTGACTAAAATATATACTTTTTTCAGATTTCCATAGTTTTTATATATTATCCTTTTTCTCTTCCAGGTTCCCATACAGGCAGGATATCATATTACATTTAGTCATTATATGTATGTTCTTCTTGGCTGTGATGATTTTTTAAACTTTTCTTGCTTTTGATGACTTTGACAATTTTGAGTAGTACTGGACAGGTGTTTTATAGATTGTCCTTCAAGCAATTGGGGTTGGTCTGATGTTTTTCTTATGTTTAGAGTGAAGTTAGGGGTTTTGGAGAAGATACCACAGATGTAAGATGTCATATTTATCTTGTCCTATCAAGGGTATATATTATCAACATAACTTAATCATTGTTCATATTGACCTCAATCATTTGGCTGAGGTGGTTTTTGTCAGGCATCTCTGTTTTATAGTTCGTCTTCTTTCTTCCCCTTTCCATTTGTGTTCTTCAGAACAAAATCAGTGTGTGCAGGCCACACTTAAGGAGTGGGGAGTTGACCTTCTTGAGGGTAGAGTATCCGTGTAAATTAATTGGAATGTTTCTGCATGGAAAATTTATCCATTCTTCCTTCCTTCTTTCTTTTCTGTCCTTTTCATTTCTTCCTTCCTTCTTTCTTTTATCATTTATATCGGTATGGATTTGTGGATATTTATTTTCTACTTTACTTGGCCTAATTTTTAGTTGCTGTTTGTACACTGATGCTTTTTAAATATGTTTATCCTGGCAGTTCTTCCCACTTCTCTTTTAGAAAGAGCTCTTTCTAGTCAGCTTCCTATTATACTGCATACTACTGGTCTTTCTTTTCTTTGTTTTTTTTTTTTTTTAAAGATTTTATTTATATATTTGAGAGAGAGAGAGCATGAGCAGGAGGAGGGGCGGAGGGAGAAGCAGACTTCCCACTGAGCAGGGAGCCCAGCTCTGGGCTCAATCCTAGGACCCTGAGATCATGACCTGAGCCGAAAGCAGACACTTAACTAACTGAGCAGCCCAGGTGCCCCGGTCTTTCTTTTGTCAAAACCCAAACTAAACGTGACCATGTTGCCTAGGCTCAGACAAATCATTTTATACCTCATCTCCTTCATTTTATGCCTCATTTTGTCTACCCAGATTTACTTTTCTAACTTCTCAAAGCTAGAAACCAGTGAAATCTTTGAGTTTTCCTTTCCCTGTTCCCACTTTCTTAATAGCTCTCATTTGGATTATATTTGTCTCTGTTCTTTCCCTAAAACTAGCCTATTCTACTTCCACATCATTATCCGTATTGCCTCCTAGACCTTTTCCTAAAATACTTGTTACTTATTCAGGATACATCTCTTTCCAGAATCCTTTAGTGAGTTCTATCTCTGACTCTAATTTAACTGTGATTTTAGGCAAATTACTTGGTTTCTCTCTAGCCTGTTTTCTCATAGAAAGTGTAGGTAATGATAGGGATCTTCTGACGATTAAAAGTGATAATGTGTCTAAAGAGTTTAGGTATGTGTCTGGTACAAAGTTGTACATTGTAAAAGAAAGTTATTTTTATTATTCTGTGACCTCTTTTAGTCTCTGTGAAATGACCTTTCACAATTTGGCTCCCAGCCACTTACCCAGCAGCTTCATTTGTGGGTATTCTCCTGCCATATTTATTTCGTCATCCAACAATTTCACACTATTTGTTGTATTTTTGGGTTGCCATACTATGGGTTTTTTGGTTTTTTTTAAAATACCTGTCTCTTCTCACATGTTCTTTTGTCAGGAATGTTTATCTTTCTTGACGAACAGGAAAACTGGCTTCTGTATATCCCTTAATATTCAACTTAAATATTCCCACCATGAGAGCTAATCATCACCATTTTCTGTTAACCCATGTGGATAGATATGTAATGTATATATATAAATGTTCTCAAGTCTGTATTAAATTATGACCTCCGAGGGGCAAGGACTAAACTTAATTTATCATTACACCATTAGCATTTATTATCACTCTGTTAAATTTGTTACATAGACTCCCTTGCAAGTGCTGAAATCATGTCTGAGTATCCTTTAGTAATGGTCATGAAGCTTCTACTTGAACCCATCCAATAAGGGAGAAATTTGTAACTGGAGAGGTAGCAATTACTTTAGAATAGGTCTAAATTTTAGAATTTTTTTATTTTTAATTTTTTTAAAGATTTATTTATTTATTGAAGAGTGTGTGTGTGTGTATGTGAGTGAGTAAAGGGAGAAGGAGAGGGAGCTGGAGAGAGAGAATTCCCAAGTAGACTCCCGACTGAGCAGAGCCTAGCATGGGTCTCGGTCTCAGGATCCTGAGATCATGACCTGAACTAAAATCAAAGTCAGACATTTATGTAGAATTTAAACCTGTCTGCCTTTAGATTTCACTTGTCTATTGTCTGGAGCCATAGTTAGTCTGTGCATTCAGCATTCTATAAGTATTTGAGCACAAAATATGTTTTAAGTACATTTCAGAAATCTTTTAGTTAGAAATGAAAGAAACCCGAAACACTGTAACTTAAGAACAAATTTATTCATTGACATTGCTATTCTCCAAACTTTTTCAATTGTTCACCTCTGTCAGGTATCAGGTATATGTCCAGTATGGGTATATTTTTCTGCCCATTCTGTATGTGTGTGTTCATGTGTATATGACTATAATAATATATTATTTACATTGCAAAACAGACACAAATATAGTACTTTGCAAAAGATAATACAAAACATATTTAATTTAGGTGGAATATTTCTTCTCACATTCTGATGGATCATCTTACATGTCCCTTTCTCTTAAGGGTGGTATGTACACAACATATTAGGGCTCTCTGATGTATGTAATCAAACTTTGTTATGGGCAGGGTTGGAGCTGGTTGTTGGAATGACTGAAATGACTCAGATGCCTTTAGGAGATCTACTTTGTTTTTCTCTTTTTCTTCCTGGCTTCACTCTTTTGGACTGGCTTCTCTTTGGTAGTAGAACCCTGGTTGCTGGCTTTGGGCTCATTTCTTCACAGCTTTTACTTACTTATTCAACAAATTGTGAATAGAGTATATAGTCTGTGTCTGGTACTATTCTAGGTATTGAAGATATAGTAATGAGTATTAAAAAGAAATATATTTAAGTAATAAGCACTATGTAGAGAATTGAAATAAAATGATGTGACAATGCTTAAGTGACTGCTTAAGAAAGTGTTTGTCCAGAGGGGACATTAAATGAAATCTGAATCTCAAGAAATAACTAGCCCTGCAAGGATCATGAAGACGAGCATTCTAGGGAATAGCTTACGCAAAATACACCAAAGTGGGACTGACCTTGCATGTGAAGAAGTAAGTAAGGCAGTTGAGTTCATAACTTAGCAGATGAGAAAAGTTTTATGATCAGGAAGAAAAGGGGCTTCTTCCCTTCTATCTCTAGTTGGAAATATCGCAAGTAAAGATTGATTGATTTGCTGGTATATTCTTGGTAAGCTCTGCTGTAATTGTAGTATTTGATATCCTGTTCTTTTTAAGAAATCATGTTATTATATTATTCAATTTATAGTATTTGAGCTAAGTTGGGTTCTATTCCTAACTTAGAAAGAACTTTTACATTAGATTTCCAAGGTGAGCTTAATATGTTTAAGTACTTAATATAGATATTGAAATGCTATATATTATGGATATTAGGGGCCTCAAAAAATTCCCCCCAGGGGCGCCTGGGTGGCTCAGTGGGTTAAAGCCTCTGCCTTCGGCTCGGGTCATGATCCCAGGGTCCTGGGATCGAGCCCCGCATTGGGCTCTCTGCTCGGCGGGGAGCCTGCTTCCCTTCCTCTCTCTCTGCCTGCCTCTCTGCCTACTTGTGATCTCTGTCTGTGAAATAAAAAAAAAAAAAATTCCCCCCAAATAGTGACCATATGGTGACTAACTGGCTCTACTACTATTACAGAATTTTAACAATACTTTTTTTTTAACATTGTAATTTGGGGTTTTGAACATGTGGGTTGTGAAAAATAAACTGGAAATCTTGTTTCTTGGATTGGAATCTGGTGTGGCTTCAAATGACAAACAAAATATTTTAGTATGTACATGCCAGGTAAAATTTCGAATGGATTTTCCATAGGGTACAAACTTTTGAAGCCAAATAATGTAAAGTGATTTTATATTTGCAGACAGATTCCTGTTGAGTTACATTGGTTTTTATTAACTTATGGTGGGAAAATCAGTAGATGATTAAGCAAAGAACTAAAGAAATATCTTTGTGCGTCCTTTGTACGGTTTGTTCCTGTTTACTTGTCACAGGTTCTTCAGGGAAGAGTTTCTGAGATGATGTGCCAAGAGTTGGTGTTCTAAGTCCAGTGGGTTTTTTCTTTTTGTTTTTAAAATGACAGGTGTATTTCAAGATCTAGAATATCTTGTTTTGTTCCAAGGAATTACCCTAGAAAAATTGAAATTAGTAATTTTAGATTACTTCACTTAAATGAAGATATGTATATTTTCTTCCTTCTAATCTATTTGAGAATTTTAGGAGAGGTACATTGTGTAACTATTGGGGTGGCCAGTTTAGAAAGGTCTAGGTAAATTTATTGTCTTTCAGCCTGCATTATTCTTATTTATATGAGTGGCTGGAGATGTCACATGTAATTTGAGGTCTACATCTGGTTTTATGTTGAGTGAATCTGATCTAGGCTCGGCTATCTTCAATGGTGATTTTCCCAGCTGTAAATTAGGAGCTTGGCATTGAAAATCATGTGGTTTTGTGTAAGTAGAATTCAGATTGTGATGTTTTCTCTCACTTCATAAATCTAATTTTAGAGTTTTAGCTTTTATAGTAGAATAATTCACTCCAGAAAAGTCTAAAATCTGATTGTCCATATGTTGCCAGGAACACTGATGGTCAGTGGTTTGTCAAAGTGAATATCCTTAGTAGAAATATGGTGAAGCTTTTACTCATCTACTCATAGAATTGTAACCATGAATTTTCTATCTTTCACTTGTAGAGTCTACAGGAAACCCTTTGTGTTTGCATTCTCAAATTTCTTGGAAACACAGAGCTATCTATGGAATTTTCCTGTCATTGGTAATAAAAAGGGAAGAATGGGGGATAAGTCTGCTTGAGCCACTTACTGCTCTTTTGACTTTCCTTAAAAAAAAATTCACCTTTCAAAATAGTGGTTTGAATTGAACAGGGTTACAATTGGAATCCTGCAGGTACTTTGAAGTCTTCTCTTGTAGCTGTTACCTACTTGTGCAGTGCCACCTACTAGATAATAAATGCCTTGAGGATTGAAGTTACTATATATTCATCTTTGTGTTGTTGCTCTTAGCTTCTCACATAATTTATACAGAGTAAGTATAGTGGGTTTGTTGAATTAAATTGGGTTGACTTGAATTAGAGGGGATGGAGGATTAGGCAGATGGAAAAACAGGGCTAATCTGAGGGAAGCTAAATTTTATAGTCCTTCTAGATACCTTGTTTTAGTTTAAGTAATCAAGAATAGTGATGTTTTGTTTACCTTTAAAACCCTTATGATTGACTAGTCAGAAATTGTAGCATGGCCTGTTACCAGCTAGGAATTTACCTTTCTGTAAGCTGCTCTGTGTGATGGTTAAAAAATGCCATTACATATATTGTTTCAGGGGATAGTTCTCATGAATTAATTTCTAGGCTAAATTCTTCAGTCTTCATTTGATGCTCTCCCGTTTAAAAAACTAATGTGTAATTTACATGTATTGTGAAATGTACACATAGGAGGTGTATAATTTGTTGTGTTCTGACAGATATATAACTTTTTACTATATACTCTAATTAAGATATAAAACATTTCCATTTCCCCAGAAAGTTCTTCAGTTCCCCTTGTACTTTCTTTCTCTACACTATTTACCTCATCCCCTGATCCACTCTTCTGATTTCTTTTACATACATTAGTTTTACCTGTTCTTGGACTTCCCACAAATGGAATTACACATTATGTACTTTTTACGAGTGGCTTAGGCTGCCCAGCATAATGTTTTTGATTTTTTTTATTATTATTAAGTTCACTTCAGTATGACACATGAAATTTACTGTCTTCACCATTTTAAAGTATATAAGTCAGTGGTATTTTTTATTATTCATTTTATATGTGTATATATATATATTTTAATTTTTTTTTAATTAAAAGTTTTTTTTCAGTGTTCCAAGATTCATTGTTTATACACCACAATGCAGTGATATTAAGTGTAACCACATTGTATTACCATCACCACCATCCATCTACAGATCTCTTTTCATCTTGCAAAACTGAAATTTCTTCCTTATTTCTTAATTTCTAAGACCAGTGCTCTAACCCCTTAGGTATAGGGCCCTTATTTCTTAATTTAAAAGACATTTTCTGAAAAGAGGTTATAGCACAAACTCCTTAATCAACTCAATTGGATATTGTTTATAAAAATATTTTTTGGGGTGGCTCAGTAGGTTAAGCATCTGCCTCTGGCCCAGGTCATGATCCTGGAGTCTCTTGATCGAGCTTCATGTCGGCCTCCCTGCTCAGCGGGGAGCCTGCTTCTCCCTCTGCTCCTCCCATTCTCTTGCTCTCTTTCTCTCTCTCACACATTCTCTCTCAAATAAATAAAATCTTTAAAAAAATTCTTTTTTTGGTGAGATGGTTAGTCATAAAAATGGTATGTACGTACCTTAAAACATAGTATATATTTATAGCCCAGTCTTTTGATATTAAGTCCACATCTTTCTTGTGAGCATAGGTCTGCTGGTAGGATTTCATCATGGCCTTTCTTAAATCACACCTTTAGGGCACCTGGGTGGCTCAGTGGTTAAGCCTCTGCCTTCGGCTCAGGTCATGATCTCAGGGTCCTGGGATCGAGCCCCACATCGGGCTCTCTGCTCAGCGGGGAGCCTGCTTCCCCCCCCCTCTCTCTGCCTGCCTCTCTGCCTACTTGTGATCTCTGTCTGTCAAATATATAAATAAAATCTTAAAAAAAAAAATCACACCTTTAACCATTATCTTCAATATCTAGTTTAATTTTCCTTTAAGTATAGTGAGATAGTTGAAAATAGTCCCAGTGGTTACTGTACCAAATTTTTATAGTCTTGCTTCTTGAAAATGTGTTTCTAAAAACAACTAAATTTATCGGATTATTATGAAATATTCAACTTACTCATGGAAACAATGACTTCGATTCTTAAAGATTTAAAAATATTTATCAAGTCATATAGTTATATTAACAAATAAACTGGGATAAATATGTTAAGAACAAAACGTCTGATTATCAGTAGTGTATGGTCAGCCTATGGGAGCACAGGTGCAGGGTATATCTTAGCCTTAACACTTTCTTTAACACAGTAAGAAACAAAAGTAATGGGGAGTGCAGGTTTATTTCATGATTAACTTATGGGTTATTTAATGGAAGACAATTAAAAGAAACTTGTACTGTAAATACTAAATTGATAATTTAAAAGTTTTTAAAAGTTTCATTATCGTACTACAACAAGCAGTCTGCTGTCTTCCCTGTTGTCATAGTGAGTTTATTTGTGCATAAGATGAAATCATAGCTTTTGTTTGAGTTAATCTGTTGTTGTGCAGCAAACAGCTCCAAATCCTAAAGGATTAAACAACTGTTTTATTTCATTCACAATTTTGTGGGC